>JAUTBQ010164267.1:0-12365 GCA_032361185.1 Lepetodrilus ovalis | reverse complement strand
GCGGGTTTCCTCCTGCCCTAAACTGACAAGTCGTGATGTTAGTGAAAGATTCTAGAAAGCGACTATAAACCCCATTAGAAAAAAAAAAGAAAAAGAAAAAAAGGTACTTTGGTGGTAGCTAGGTTGTAGTTGGGCGGTAGGTGGGTACTATTTGGGTGATAGCTGGATGTGCGGAAAGATTGTTAGTGGATGATTAGTAGAGTGGAGTGTGGTTGGGTCATCCTCGGAATTCGGGCCGCTATGTCTTCTTTATATCACGTGGGTATAATGGTATGTGTTTCGAGGATGGGGTTGGATGTAATGTTGGTTGAGTGGATTACTAGGTTCTTTAATAGACTGTTGGCTGCTTGTGTATTATTCAACACTGTATATAGTTGTCGCTTGCCTATAATATCACTAACGAATTAATCCGTATCTTGGTTAATTTACAGTATAGATAATTATCTCGTACCATGCATTAGGTGATGATTACTTGTACTCGTTAAGTGATTACTTGGATATGTCAAAGTTCGTAAGCCTGTAAATTGTCAGTTCATGGTCATATTCCTTGATGAGTTGAGGTGTATAAATAACCTTGGAAATGGCTAAAACGTGTAATTGTAAAAATATATATTTTATTTCGAGGACTACAATATCCATGGATCATATCACTTATGATAGTTTAAACATGCAATGTGAACACGTTTCTTACATTTAAATGCATGGGTTATTTTTTAGCAACCTAACTAGCTAATGCATTTATTACAAGGTACATTAACATCGATCCTTGAACACGATGACGACGTCTAGTTGTGTCTATTAACGCGAAATATTATTGACTTACAAGCTGAATCGAGGTCATGGATCAAACCGAGCCAAAAAGATATAATTACGTTCCTCGAGTGTGATAACGTCTAAATGTATTTGACATGTAGCTCACTATTAGAAATATATATTTACGAGCCAAAAATTACCCATCTGATGTCCTGCATAAAGTCTAGAAACAGCAGCAGACGCTTCGTCTGCATTATTATGAATGAGTAAGTGAGACCGTGATCTAGAATACCCGTGATCCGGAACTGCCTCGCGCACTGTACCATGAATAAAATAAGACAAGCATTTGATTGACATACATAACAAAAGAGAGGACACATTTCTACGAGCACGACCCAAACGGATTGCCTCCGAACTAACTTCCTTTCATCAGCGTGTACGCGTTTGATCTCGCTGAAAGTTCTATAACACGGTCATTGTCAGGCAATGTTTACCACTGCGCTAGTCATCATTACAAGATAGACGAGTACAACCGACCTGCTTCTATATTGATCTGATGAAGGTACCGACGTAATATAATTTACATTAAATCCTCATCTGCCTTTTTTTTCTTATTGGACACATCATCCTTCACGTGCTTCAGGCTGGCAGTTTAAAAGCGTTGCAAGTTGCAATGGCGTCATTGGATGTGTCGTTTTGATATACATTCCTCTACGTCAGGATTGGTGCTATGTTTTTACCACCCAGTGCCCTTTTACACGCGAGCTTCGCGTAGCGCGTATGAAAGATTAATCGGTCAGTGTGTGTTTCAAGGATGTGTTTTTGGTAAATGAAGTCACATTAAACATATTGCACTTCGTAAAAAAAAACATGGCGTTATGTAACACTTTTTAGAATGACTAAATATCGACTGGTTTGACACAGACAGACAAACATGTTTAAGACACATATTAAACATGTAATAAAGCAATCTGCAGCTAATATTGTAGGAATGAGCCCAAAGTATACCGTTGCAATGCTATTGATTTAATATATATTTGCTAGCATACTTATTAATGAAATGTTTTACTTGTGCGTAGTAATCACCCATAAACCATCATTAGTGGGACCTCAACTACTATAACAGTTGACGCCAAGCTTTCAAGGCAGAATTTCGGATGGATGCCAGTGATTGGGAACCTTAGAACCAATCAACACGTACGATGACAGCCTTCCCAGAACAGCTACGTATATGTGAACTTACCAGTGTAGTCTGAATATTTATGGTAATCTTTCTAGTTGACATCGCTGCACTGAGATAATGACCTGATGGATTGTTCAATTGGATTGTCATTGAGAAATTCAAATAATTCAAAAACTTGACACGTAACTATCCGGATGTTGATTGTTTTGGTTGGGGGATAATAACGTCATCGCTGCTCTACTCATAGATAACCGTGAGATATTTTAAACTGTTCTATATTTTCAAATTCAGTTCTGTTTGGACACTACCTATAGTATTACATGCATATCTAATTAGTTAACCATATTTAATGATTGGAGTAATATATGGAATTGGAAGATATGCAGGTTTGATTCCTCCATATATACATGGTCAACCATAATATTATATACTAAACTAGTCTAAGTAGTTAACCATAATTAATTCTTGGAGTAATATATGGAATTTGGAAGATATGCAGATTTGATACCTCCATATATACATGGTCAACCATATATCCTAAACTAGTCTTGGTTAAACTACCAGTACTAAACATATCTACCTCCCCAACACTACAGTATGTCTATAGCACAGTGGTTAGTAAAGTACTTGTAAACAAAATCGGACAATTAAAAAATTTGAAGCCAGAATCATCGTCATCCAACTTGTTACAGTCCTTTCTAGTCAAAGCGACTACAGGCATGTACAAGCGCTTCCGATTAACATATTAATTGGAAGTCACAATGGTAGAGTGCATCCTGCTGTTAGCTCTAGGCAGGAATAATAATACAAATACCAGTCTGAATTGCGACACTGAAATAAAAAGAAAATCAACGCTGAGTAAAGCTGGTTATGTTGTTCCTGACAGTGTTGGGTCACGCCAATGGCATTACTGGAAAATGGCGAAGTCAAGAAAGGTTTGTGATATGTATACATGTACTTTGAAAAGAAGGTATGACAATCTACAGATAGGTGTAAATCACGCTTGAAACCACTCTGAAAGAAATATACGAATATTGGTTATAGCCATCACTAAATCTTTCTTTCTTTTTCAATATATCGGTCACTCTGTAACTGGCGTGCGCACGAACACACACACATACACACACACACACACACACACACACACACACACACACACACACCCACACACACACACACACACACACACACACACACACACACACACACACACACAATGATAAACAATAATTTTAACCATGGAAGTTCGTGTTGAGTTCATGAGATTACTATCTGTATTCTGGACTATTTCAGCGTGTATGTCCGGATAATCTCAGATGGACATTATTAGTCTGTACCTCATAGCCTGCCCGCTTTCATCAATCAGAGAGAGAGATGGAAAGATGTGTGCATATAATTGATAGAAACGATCAGACAAGATCGGCCTCCTTAGGAAGTTGGCAACCTTGATCATCAATATAATGGTTGCTGGGTGCAGTTATCTGTGTGTTATCACTGAGGGGATCTTATGCTGGCTTTTGTATTATAGTGTTTTCACTCCTTTGGTGAATCTTGCACGGACTTGCTTTTGTGCGATGTTCTTAAATGTGTCTTCCAAGCACACATTAATTAATTAATTATTTAATTACAGGGTTTTTGCTTGCTAAGCTTTCGAAATTTGCTTTCGTAACCTTGACATGGCATTATTATTTTTCATTGCTATTTGCTGATTTATATTATTGTTATCTGTATTCACATATTCACTTATTCAGAATGCTACAATTATATAAAACATTTATTATACAAGTGACACTCTCTTAATTTTCAGTTCTAAATATGGCATTGCAGATATAGTTCCAGACAGTTCCTGTCAATTACAGATTTTGACCCTACATTACGCTATATTATGAAAAGGGTAGGTTTAATAGTATTAGCATCTGTAAAGTTTAATACCGTTCTAAATGGATGTGATGACATAGGTCATTGCAGGCCTTGGTCAAGCAAGTTCTTCTCTAGGTAGACTGATCTATATCATGACTTGTCATGACTTCTAGTGTCATAATCTCTAGTGTCATGAAAAGACCATATGCATATTACGTTTTATATCTTTGAGAAATTCCTAAAACGCTCAATCAACAGCCGTACTATTGCCTTAGGGAATATCTTAATGTCTTACATTTGGTGTTTAAAAAGTACTGCCGAACATAATGAAGGGGTCACCTAATAATACAGATGAAAGATATCCAAGGCAGATAACTAACGATATAACGAGGAGTTATTGCCCCCGTCCATAATTACCGCTCGTGGTGGGGGAAATGCGGATATGACTTGAAATAATATAGCACTGTATTGAAGTCTCTGTGATCTTGGTTTGTAATAGTTCTGGTATGTATCAATGCTGCCTGCCGGGCCCCATCCTAAAGAACGATCGTAGCACTACGACAGTCGTAACTCCATCTAAGCGAATTAGTTACTGTAGAGCTACGATCGTTTTGTGCAACGGGACCCATAATTACAGAGTTGATGTGATGCATGAATGAGCAAGTCATGTGGAAGGTACTGTCTTCATTTAATCGCAGTATAATAAGTAATATGAAATACAATGAATAAAATATAATAACTAATTGTTTAACTATGTCAGGTTACGAACACCAATATACCAAATCTGTTTCTGAATCAATGTAAAGTCATTACTTGATAACGTGTTAACGTGACTGGCTAATTATTATTCTATATTTATGTTATAGATCTGTCTGTAACACGATAATACAATTTCAACTATTACTATTGATATTATTATTACAGCTACAGCAGCTCGTTCATACAACATGGCTGGATAACAAGCCTAAAGATACTTCTGAAGATGGATCTACCTTCCAGAAGGAGAAATCCAATCACCAATAAACATATCCTCTAGATGCCACTACCAGCATGGACGGTAATCAATTTTACGGTGAATGAGCTGGTTATGACAGAAAGAATTAGTTTTGAGATTTACGAGAGCAGACTCAAAGAACCAGAGTATGGCGGATGGAAACTCCACACAGCGCTGTGCTCTTCATACGACTACACGTGTATGCCCTATACGACGTCACTTCCTGTTATGTAGAGGTATCTAGAGAATAAAGAATAGACAGAAATCACCGAACTATGAATTATTTTCTATTACGCCCACACCGCGTCAAAATAAAGACACATTCATTTATCATATATACTGTTAGCTGCTCACGTATCAATGGACAATCTATCATTATAAAAAGTATCGCTTAAATATTTCGGTAAACATACAACTTACTGCTGGCCATTGTAGATATGTATCGAAGAGCTATATAATGAAAAACATCCTTTGGAAATATGTCTGACAACAGGAATGTAGGCCTTAGCGTACGGTATACCGGCCTTGTACGTTCTTATGCTAGTAGTCATATAGGTATTGTACAACTAAAATGCTTTTCCATAGGCCACAATGGTAGAGTTTGGATTGATATAACATTTAGAAAGGAAACCACAATACCTGACCAGACATGACATAACAGTCTATCATCTGCAGAGTCTGGAAACTCACAAATAAAAGAGTTCTGCCAGCGTTTTTTTGTGTAGACAGTAACCGGAAGCAGGTGACCGTGCAAACAGCAATCGTCTCGAGTGTCTAAATTTTAAAGGTAGTCACCACAGACGAATGGATCCAAATTGTAATTATTTCTAATGCAAATATAAAGCTGGCATGTTTTTAGATGATACCAGACATATTATCAACAGTATATGAAATGCTTTCAAAATTTCAACCAATCCCTGGCTTGCAAATCCACTTTTTTTCGGAGTTCCATCTTATGTACATTCCACTGCTGTCACGACGCTTTCGATTTACTGGTAGAGTATTACTTCTACATATCTACTTCAGTATCAGGTGTATGGGAAGTTCTACGATTTGAGGAATCGTCGCTTATGGGTGAATTGTTCTTGCTGCGACCATATTAAAGCAATAAACCCCTGCCTCTACGATTGAGGAAGACTGTATCTGCTCATATAATACAATAGCTTTGGAAAGAGCCGCGCTTCTTCGATGTCCAAATCATTGGGGGTAAAGAGCAAGTAGGACCCCTACCCATACTCAGAAGCCCGTGAATGTGTATAGATGATGCAGGTCACGTGCCCTACCGTTTTCTGTTTTCATTTTTTGTTATCATGCATTCAGAATTGAGATCGATGTGTAGAACGCAATTTGTATTTCGGGCATTGTTTAAAGTTGATTGACTGGTCCTAGGTCTATAGAGGGCATATATCAAAGGACAAGATACCAGCATGTCTCCGTAATACCTTCGGATCTTCTAATGGTGTAAGTAAGCAAGCTTTTGTGAGATATAAACGCTGGACTTTGATAACGTCTGATCAAAAGCTGGAAATATCTGTCCGTAAATAGCCGGTAGGTTCAGATGGATATACGTGAATGTCGTTTAAACATGTTATTGCACTATATATACACCGTAAATACAACAGGATTAGGGCAAAACACAATCCAGTTTGCTCAATAGAGAAAATGTTCACCTGCTATCTCTGGAAAGCAGAAGCTTGTGTTGTATATTCCGAGTCAGAGAGTTGAGAGAGAAAGTGAGTGCAAACCCATTCATTGACCCGGATAGTAATTTAAGAGCGTTTAACATATTTTCATGCATTTTATTGGCGCAATATCAACATACACGCGGCATTCAATTATGATGTGTGGATACACTACTTAATATTATTTAAATAAATAATACCAGAAATGAGCCATAGCTAATCAGCAATTACCGGTGACACTTGATTGACCCCGACTGACCTCGATCGACCATTTGATCGATAATAAATAATCAACATCTGTCATGTTTGCTTGCCCTCAGGTAGTCGGCGTTCACGCTTCCGATCCACGCGTAACTGACGGCAGCTTAGACGTTACCCGACGCCGTCAATTTACGTGACCATGGCTGCGGCTAGGATAATCATACAGGTATACAGTCAACCCCTGTTATCCGATTCACTCGCTGTCTAACCGTTTTAAGCCTGAAACAGGACCGTGCGGATTATCGGGGGTCCACTATACATAGTTACCATATATTACTGGCTGTTGTTGTCACTGTCGATATACATGTTTACGTTTGTGAATGCACTTTATTTGTATATTTGACAGCAACATCGGGAAATCGGTTTATATGATGTTACGACTATAATTGTAGCGCTACGATTAGTTTGTGGAACAGGACCTTCCAAGGAATTAGTGGTAGCGCAGTGCCAAGTGTCCTGAGTTCGAATCCGCTCTATGTTCATTAAAGGTTACCTAGTCGATATGATAACTTCGAGAAACGATACCCCTGTTGTGATGACCGTTGCACTACCTATCTAAATACTTCTGCCACTCTGGACCAAATCCTGGACGGAGCACGCTATCTACGTCCGAAAAAAAAAGAACCTAGCAACCTTCTTGTCACAATTATTATTGAATTAACTCACATTAGTTGTACCCTACATTCGTATCTACAGGCCACTGGGCAATTGGATCAGTCCACTCTTGTTAATATCAAACCCGGTTATGTTCTACGTACATCTGACCACGGAGTGCTACCCACCAGGGAATAGTCCAAGATTGTCTAAGGAGGCAGCTAATTGGACTAAATCACTTGTGTCGGTTGTCATTAGGCGCTATCTGGAATAGGTTTCTGCCAGACTCAAAAGAGTGATCATAATCAGTATGTGCTCTCGCAAATGGGCTGTGAACCGTGGTCCTGTCATGGTTAGTAAATGGCATTCATCTAATGGTCTTGCAATTTGCAATAATCTAGCAACGGTCGGGCCAGGTGTAGTTGTAAGATCACTATCAGCACAGTTAATCTGGAAATCGTGTGGACTGCCAAAAAAACAGAATGGAAACGTTCGATAGAATAATTTTCTAGATCAATGCATATTAATAGACAAATGCAAGTACATTTATGTTAATCCTTGATGTCAATCCCGATGCGGGAATTTTAAAGAGAAAGATAGACATATGCTTTCGCAAAGAGATCAAGGAAACTAGGACATCATAATCTTATTAAAGAAAATTAATGGGATGGGTGTAGTGGTGGTGGTGTGTGTGGTGTGGTGTGGTGTGGTGTGGTGTGTGTGTTTGGTGTGTGTGTGTGTGTGTGGTGTGTGTGGGTGTAGTGGTGGTGGTGTGTGTGTGTGTGTGTGGTGTGTGTGGATGTGGTGGTGGTGGTGGTGTATGGGTGTAGTGGTGGTGTATGTGTGTGGGTGTAGTAGTGGTGGTGTGTGTGGGTGTGGTGGTGGTGCGTGTGGGTGTGGTGGTGGTGTGGGTGGAGTGGTGGTGGTGTGTGTGGGTGTGGTGGTGTGTGTGGGTGTGGTGGTGGTGGTGTGTGTGGGTGTGGTGGTCTGTGTGTGGGTGTGAATTGCTCAGCCCATGTAACCCCCTGCAATTCCCCTGCAGTTCCCCTGCAACTCTCTCTTAATCAGAATGTCATAGCAGCAAAATATCAATGTTTATAACCATCGTTATTTGCTACATATCTGTTTAAAGCTGCTTATTGTGGCGTTGTTATAATTCCGTCTCATCCTATTGATTCTATTCAATAAAATCGTGTTAGCTTACAGTAGTACTCCTAATGATGTCGGTATTTCACTGATGAAATGTTGAGTAATACAATACCGTTGATGAAGACATTATGCTATGCTGACTCTATATCAATGAAATATGATATGTTAATATAAAATCTAATAATAATGCTTAAATAAATTCTATCCACAGTGATTTTATTACAATATTGACGTCTATAAAATACTCAAAGCAATGTCGAAATACTGGCCTTGTATTAAGCGTAGTGCAGTCTTATCATATGTTAAAAATATTATATTTAAAAAAAATATAACATGGTCTATTGACGTAATCTACATTTGCTAATGATGATGATCACTCGCAAAGCCAAAACGAATGCCACTCGAGATTCAATCACATCGGTTGAAATGTGAACAGTAGGTAGATTTAAGCTGCTATTTGTAACGCATTATATAGTTAATACACACATTCAAAGTAGCAATTATTGTTATTTTAGATATCATTCCAAGTAGCAGCAATCAGTGAAGTAGTTTAAAACCAACTTAGTAGACATATCTACCGATGGTTTGCTTCGCAATGTGCAAAAGCACTTCAGTTATTTACGACAGATATAATCAAACGAGCACAGTTGTATTTAGTCTATTAAGTAATACATGGCAGGGTTTTTTCAAGGGTGAAAAACATAACTAGCAAGATAAATAGGTAAGAGTTAAAAGGAATTTGTGTTAGTACCGGGTATACAACATGAATATATTATCATCTGATTAATGCTCCATCGTCTCTACTGACCTTTTTGATCATTCATTCAGGGAAAATGAATTATTGGCAATCTAAATGTATTCATCAGAAAACGATTGCTAGAAATAATCTGTATTTGCATATGCCTGAGGGGATATTTTGAAGTCAATTAATGTAGGACATTTACTGTAATATTATGTCTTCATTTCGTCCTATTAATACACTGATGACATCAATGAAAACGTGAAAATGCATAACTTTGTAACACAAAAGACGATGAATCATTACCATTTAGCATACACCAAAGTTATGACATTGATATATCGCTTCGACCCATGGTCTTATTAATTTTATGAATCAATATAAATGATAGATTAGTGTGGTGAGGACATGCAAATTACGTTTATGCTGACATCTTTCGAATATTTACATAACCATTGTCTAATTCTTTGCGATTGCAATCTACGTTAGGTTTTGACCGTAATTATTTTGAATCACCATATTGAACATGAATAACTGCCATATATACACTATGCAGATATGTTATTAAGGTCTAGGTAATACGGTACCGGTCCCAAAAGGTCATGGGTCACATCTACTTTTGTTTGTAAGTAAATGAATTCTAGTTGGAACGGTCTCTTCAGAATGCTTCTTTGCCATCAAGGTAGCTACGATAACCTTATAGAAAGCATTCGACAACGAGTATATGGAAGAGCATCGGCAACAAATGCTACCTTAATCGCTACGGCGGGTTTACGCGCGATGGTGTCGTCAATCGAAACAACGAACCTCCCATTAGCACGATCAGTCAAGGCCATACGATCTATTGTCAGCATTTGCTATTTGGGACCAACGTAAATTTATTCTTTGCACTAAGCTGTAAATGGGTTCTTTCAATGATTCGCTGATTACAACGTATACCTATACAGACGGCAGGGCGACAATGCAACCTATTCGCTTCTTTTAACAATGAACTGCTGGTCATCAATTATCACGATAATGCCCATTCTGGGATATCTTGACGTGTCATTGTGAAGCAATGGGTATCCACGACTATTTGGACATCAGCACTTCTGAGGATATTCAGAATACCTTCGTTCCTGGTTGAAATGTCATCCATGCAAGATACCATAATTTTCGAGGTTTAAGGTAACATTTGGCACTAAGTAGACATCAGGAAAGCTTAACCACGTCTACTCGTAGATTGAAAGGGCAAAATGACGTGAAAAATAATTAAGAACATGCAACTCGTTATCTAATTTAACAACTGAGGGTTGCGGAATCATTGGATGGTAAGAATACCAAGCTTAACAGGCATGATGTAGTGTTGTGTGTACAACCTACTCGCAGACCATTGTAAAGCTTATTCGTGTCCTATTTTGGTACTGTACATACACACTTGAATATAATATACTAATGTATTAAATCTCAGCGTTTTTCTTCCAGACTGAAGTTATTCTTTCATAATATTTCTCAACTGCTTACATACTATGGAAACACTTATAGTAACCAGTAACGTTCAAAGCATCCGTTTCCGAGTGATAGCACAGTATATTGTGTTATTAGCATGAACTCTGGTATAGGACCACTTGGAACAAGCCTGTATAGCCGTCGGAAACCCATACTAAGTGCCTCTTTAAAGGTAGCGTATGAAAGAGATGTCGCTGTGTCTGGGTGTCAAGGATAAACTTGTATAACAAGGCGTGTTGTGAGTGGAAACTTGCACGCTGATAGTTCCGTACTTCTGAAGGTAATTGGTCTAAATCTGGCTGGTCAACGACCTCCAACAGATGTGATTGCATGCTGCTTGTGTCAGAAAATATAATAATATTTTAACGATCACCAAAGAGTACTTGTTACTTGTTGAATAAAATATGATTGTGTCCTTACATATGTACATGTACATGCTTCTATTATTATTATTATTATTATTATATTATTATTATTATTATTATTATTATTATTATTATTAAAAAAGGTTTCGTAACCCCAGTAATGCCACTTTTATTTTTTATTATGGCATACTACAGTATTTGGGAATTTGGCCGGATAAAACTTTTACGTTTTACGTATTAGGTATGCACAAACAATTTACTAATTAGCATGACACATGCACATGTAGATTGTGTCTTGGTGTAGGAATATTGTATCGATTCATCCTCTAAAACAGTGTTAAATGTTAATTACCCTTAAACATACGCTACAGAACGTATAATTATATGACAGATCGGGACTTTTTAAAAAACCATTGTTAAAGCATTGTATTATGAGTATTCAAAGTCCTGCGGTTAGACAGTGAGCGTGTGTATGGAAGATGGTATCGGTATTAACTCTAAGCCATATTCGCAGACGATCCCACTTTACCAAACGAGGATAATGCTTATCAGTGTTAATTAACGTTCATTGCCCTTTATTGATCAACTCAACCACGGTCAATTACCCAACGTCATGAACAATATGCTTGGTAGACTAAGCAGAGAGAATGCATGTTGTAATGTAAGTTCCCTAAGGTAACCTCGAAATAGCGACCTTCTTTGATATTTAAAAGAGCCGCTTTTATCAGAATAGCGACTATCGGCCTGTCTTTGTTCCCGGTTTGTATAGATCTGCATTACTTTCGATTAGAATATTCGCGTATATAGTGTAGTAAATATTTTTATGAAATAGTTTTATTAAAGTATCTTCGTATCAACTGTTGTATAAAGAAGGAATTCTACAAGACCAATGATAATCATTTATTACGGTTATTATTATTATTGTTATGATTTATATTTATTAACGTCGACGTCGTTATCATCATCACGATCACCACCACCACCACCACCATCATCATCATCATCATCATTATCATCTTCTTCTTCTTCTTCATCATCATCATCATCATCATCATCATCACCACTACTACTACTACTACTACAACCACCACCTCCACTACCAACAAAATCATCATCATCATCATCATCATCATCATCACCACAGCCACCTCTACTATACAACCACCACCTCCACCACCACAATCATTATCATCATCGTCGTCGTCATTATTACTGCTATACTGTATACTACATGTACATGCAAGTATGCCTCTGACTGAGTTACCTACTGCATGCGTTCTTTGTGCCACACATATGT
>JAUTBQ010164266.1:0-27582 GCA_032361185.1 Lepetodrilus ovalis | reverse complement strand
GTACGAGAATATTTGTGCGTCCAAACTTGCATTTTTTTGCGTATCTGACGCAGGATTGCGCGTCAGGTAAAACCCTGTAGGTGTAAGGGTATCTATAGAAGTTACAAATCTTGCAGAGGTATGATTGATCTATGGAATGTGGGGGGCCTGGCCAATGATTATGAACAACAATTTTGAGACCAATTTCATGCATGTTTTGTTCACAAATTCTCAGTAAAAAGATTTGACTTTGAGCATGATATTTTGCTTTAAAAGTTTCATAATTAAATCGTTGGGACCTGATCTATGTTTCATGAATTTTGCTGTCTCGAGTTCCATCAAGACTTTTGCCAGGGCTACAGTCTGACCATTCCAAGAAGTGCGGGCAATGGCAACATCACAAAACAGCTCACCTGTAGTTTTATTAAGGAAGATGGTAGCCACCAGCAGTTTCCATGGGTCATGAAATAGACTCTCCTGAACCAGGTTGAAAGGAGACCTTGGAGGAGTCCATTTCTGTGCCCGAGGGATGGAAGCTTGTCTCATCACTGGGCTCCGACCGTCCTGGGGGAAGTACTCACTGACGACTAAGGGAGGGAAGGAAGTACCATTCACGATGAAGATGCAATGCACGTTTTCAAGTAGTAGCCATTTCAAATATTCTCTTTAATGCATAAATTCTTAACTACTACTGCAAAGTACATTCACTTGACATACCTAAAATCATATTTCCACAGCTGTAAACAACTTGAATATGGTGATATCATATTTTGCTTCATTATACTAATGCAAGGGGACATAATTCAAAGTGATACGACTAAAACATAAAACGAAATGATTATGTTCCTTCACAGATCAGTTGATGATTCAAAGACAAGATAATTAATTCTTCATATAAAATATTAAATTTTATTGCACGATGTGACGATTGAGTAATTACCTCTCAATAACTAATTCAATTGGGTATTTTTATGTAGCGATGCAGTTTTTTAAAGTTAGATTATAGCTGCTTTTCTTACTAAAAAGGAATTAATTTACAGAACACAGGGCATAATTGTGGTTTAACCTTGACCATACATATACTGACAGCTGTAATAAATGCCTGTGCTCTATTCAAATAGTCATACAACATTAATGATGGGACAGAATAACGCTCCACGTCTTTGATTGAAAATTGATGATATACTCAAGATTAACATAGAAATCACTCTAATGATTTTAATACAATTGGGTATTCAGTATTTGATTCGAGTATCTTTAATCACTGCAATTATTTTTAATTGGATATTCTGTCATTTGCTTTGAGTATTTTACTCAAATACTCATTTTATCTGGAGCACTGACTATAGAGTGTTGGGGAATAAGTACATTAGGAAATAACAACTTTAGGGTGGACAAATCAAATGTAAGTTGCATCAGATAGAAGTTTGTTTGTCCATTATTTAGGTAAACCATCTATGATAGTACAGTGTATGTCGTTAAAAGTACACATTGTCGTGCTATTATAATTTCTAACACAATACTTTTAGAGCGAGTGAAAAGGAATAAGCTTTTTCCACACAGTGGTTGCTATTTGCAGGACGAAACTTTTTAAGAACAATTTCATGTTCAAGCTCAAAGTTTATATGGGAATTTGTGAACAAAACTTTGAGTTGAGCACGAGTTTGTACTGAAAAAAAAGTGTTTTAATCTTGGGGGGCCAGATTGAATTGGAATTTGGTAGTTGCGAAAATGTATAATAGTGGTAACGTACCAGTGGTTTGATTTCCACGGACACCCAATGCTTCTTGCTCCCGCTCAGGTTGCGAATTCCGCCGGCAGACTTTCGCCACGGTACCCTCCTCCTCCTCATCCCGATCCTCTGGCCCTCCCCAGCTCACCTTCCGCTTCCTCATACTCGACCGTCGCCGTGACAACTCGGACGACCTTGACCTCAACTGAACCCTACACAGTGTCATGGGGTCAGCCGGTTCGGCATTCTCGCCGTCTGCCATTGTCACGTTCTCGTTTTCATCCACGCTCCCGGAATCCGAACCCTCTCCCGTGTGATTTGAAGCATCTCGGCTCTGCGCTTCCGACGGCACGAGACGTTTCTCGTAACCCTCGCTAGTCCTCCGAGCCGATTTACTCACCTTGGCGCTCGTCCCATGTCTAGCCTTGCCAACGGGGCACGGAGAGCTCCCACCATTGCACAGTATCTTATTGATATCGTGGTAAATATGCTTAGTTCTACTATCACTGTTTGCATATATGCGTTCTAGGTCTATACTTCCGCCATCCCCAGACATGGCCGTTTGATTTGCGCCCACACCTCCCGCTGACGGTGCAACACTTTCTATAGGAAAACATTGTCTGCTCTTGACAGAGGTCAAGTCTTTGCCAGAGGCGTCGTCCACGGTTAGAGGCATGAAATGCAACGACGAGAAACCGTCGCTGTCGGATCCCTGCCTCTTTAACCTCGCGTTACTTTCACTTTCGCCTCCTATGAAAAACTCGGAAGCAATTTTGTCCAGAATGGGTTCACTCCTCGCCAACTTTGGGTCAACGAGTGCCGATTTGCACGGAGGTGACGGCGAAAGTCTGCATGCTTCTCGGGCGTTGTGATCTCCGGCAGTTGAGTCGCTATGACAGGGAGCCTCGTGATCGCTCGAGAGCAGCGGCTCGTCGTATGCATCATGATGCAATAGTCTCTCTTCCTCCTCTTCATCTTCAGCCTCTTCCTCCTCCTCAGCCTCTTCTCCACCCTCGTCGTCCTCCTCATCTTCATCCGATTCACTTTCTTCCTCACTATCCGAATCACCTGCACTCAAATCTTGTGTGTCAATTTTCACATGCTCCGTTAGCATCTCTTCTTCCTTTTCTTCTTCCTCCTCCTCCTCCTCTTCTTCCTCCTCCTCAGAACTTTCCTCTGGTCGAGATATCAACACTCCTCCCTTTTCCTCCTCGGATTCTCCCTCCCCATCTTCCTCCTCAGAGTCTGATTCGTCGTGGTTCCGTTCGAATTTGGTCTGTCCATCGATCGCAGATGGCTCTGCAGAGCTTTCGTCATCGTGCTCGGAATCGGATTCCCGTCGCCCGGACTCGCTCCGATAACCTGCTTCCTCGGTAGATGACCGTGGAGATTCTGTGGCACCGGCGACTGGACAGTCCATCGCTCTGAGGTACTGGTAGTCCTCAATGCACTCGGCTGGTTGGACAATAACGGGCTGACCTTCGCCGCTGTCCGACATTTCTCCACGGTCCGTTACTTCTCCGCCGTCCTCTCCTCCCTGCTCTTCCTCTCCTCCTCCTGCATCTTGAGACTCCTCCGTGACTTTCTTCTTCCTGTACGGCCGCTTCGTACGGACGGCTTCGCTGCTCTTCCTCTTCTCTCGTTCCTGCTTCTTCCTCTCCTTCTGTTCTTCCTCTCGGCGTTTAGGCGGTGTGGCGAACTTCATCTTCACCACCAGCTTCTGTGCGGGTGTCCTGCTGTCTCTCTTGGGAGAGATCTTAGGGGCTGGCTTCTTGGAATTGGACAACCGAGCTTGCTTCTCGCAAGGCTTCTCTTTCATCGTTTCGTCCAGCTTCATCTTGGATTTGGTTTTGTAAATTTTAGCGGTGTTGGTCACGTCACCAATCGCTTTCGCTCGGCTTTTAATCTTGGCAAAGTCAAAGTCATCAACGTTGACGGCCAGGCTGTTCTCTTGAATGTACAGGGCGATATCCGTCTTGGACCGGAACTTCTTTCCATCCGGGCTGAAGGAGAAAATAAAGAATTGGTGAACTGGTCGATAATTTAAAAATTTGCTTGAAAACAATCTGTGGCTCATCCTGCTATTAAAATTTAAGAAATTTAATTTTCAAATGAATCGAAACAAGATTGAATGTTGATTGATTTAGTGCTTTACCTAGTTGCGGGAATACGTGATTAGATTGATTGAATTATTGCTTGATGTCGCAGCGGGAATATCTCACCCATAGGCGACGACTCGATTAGAAAACAAGTGCCAATTCATTTTAATTGCATAACATATACTGCTATACAATTTAAAATACACATGCATGTATGCTCTCAAATTAGATGAATATCCTCGCTAGAAATTGTTTAACAACATTATCTCAATACATTAGGTGTCACAAATGTTCACACCAAGAAGATAGCCTCCAAATATTCTACGAGCTACTCAGTAACAAACATGGAGTTAGAGCATTAGCCAGGCATATCATAAATCACAGTAAATACCATAATTACCTCAATAATTAGATCTCTATAATAGTTCCAACACTAAAATTAATCGACAAAAATAAACATAAATCCAAAATACATCCAAAAAAAATTAAAAAGTCTAAGTTTCGATTTATTCAAGGCCACATAACGTTTTTCGGGTACGATTTCATGCTCAACAGAGTTAGTGCCCAAATACAATTTAATCTTTTGAGAGTGAAATTGGGTCTGAAAAAAAAAAATGCTTCATAGCTTCGTTGCCTGGTTACCTATAGATGTAGCAGTCAAACTTGCCGGCCGACTTGCCACTGAGTCTCTGCACAACTTTCCTGGACCAGCCGTTGGGCAGCGACTGTTCCTCGCACGCTGTCCTCCCCTCGTAGGTGTGGTCCCCTCTGAAATAAATAGGACAGCAAGTCCTGTCTGGGTCATTTCCGGCGACACATAATAGATCATTTCTAATCACGGTTATTTTTAATAAATATTTATTTTAAATTTCGGTTTACAGTTGCATATACAATGGCTTGTTAGTTTAGGGCAGGAGGAATCCTGCAACATCTGTAGCGCTGAATATTGCAGTAAACCTGCGAGCACCAGCTGATAACTGTAGTGCCACTCTACAGACAGTGCATCCTATCAATATCGTGTCAGAAAGGTAATTTTCACGAACATTGATGCCGGGCCCTCTGAGGCGGGATTTGAACTCGGGACCTTTGGCTCTGAATTCCAAACATTCTACCACTGCACAATCATACTGCCCCGGCTGAAAATTTACTGAAGAGTGGCACAAACCTGGGAGAAAACTCGGAAGCCATGATGGTGGGCAGTTCCCTCTCGGGTGCTGACTGTAGGGCTGGAGACAAGATGGAGGTGTGCGCCGGGGCAGGGGGTTGGACTCCCTGGGGCGATGCCTGTACAGGACGAGATGGCTTGGACCCCCTTGGAGACGACTTCTGGGTTTGATACACATCGTCTCGGATCTTCAACGGCTTCACTCTCTCCCTTGTCGATTTTCTGCAACGCGGCAAAATAAATAGTAATGATAATGTGCATATGAGTATTTAAAACCGTACTCAAAAGCCAAATACTCACAGCAATACATTATTATCCCAGTCGATGTGCCCTTATTTAAAGGCATACTATCACGGCGGGTTGACCTATATAAAGGACAAACAAATTTCTGTCCGAGACTATTTTTATATTATTTTTTTTGTAATGTGGTTTATAGTCACTTTCTAGAATCTTTCACGTTTTAGGGGAGGAGGAAACCCGCAACATCCGTAGCGCTGAATGTTGCAGTAAACCTACGAGCACCGGCTGGTACTGACAGACCAAGGATGATAACTGTAGTGATGACAGTCCGCAAAAGAATTATAATCAGGCAGCTGGTCGTGATGAGAATTTCCTGTTAGAAAGATATGATGTAATTATTAGTCTGTGCAACGTTATTACACCTATTGAAAACACACATCATCTTCGTTGTATTTAAAGGCATATTGTCACAGATGGTTGACCTAGATAAAGGTCGAACGAACTTCTATCCGAGACTACTTACGTTTGATTTGTCTACACAAAAGTTGTTATTTACTGATGCACTTATTCCCCAACACTCGATAATTGCATATTTGATATGAATAAGGTTACATAACATTACTTATCTTGTCTTTGATGCATCAAATGATATATGAAGCAAACAGCAGTGATGCTATCCATTCGTCGTACCACTTTAGAGTTAATATAAATGAAGCAAAAAGAACTACGACCATATTCAGGTTGTTATAACTGGCAAAGTCCAAAACAGTTTGTTGAAATGGAATGTTGCCTACCATACAGCGGTGCCAATTTTTTTGGGAAATACGAACATGATTATACAAACTATTAAACCAGTGGGTGCGTGGCTGTAGATGTCGTAAACTTCACAGGGTCCTTTGTTTATCTCTTGGGGACAGAAGTAGTAATAAAGGATTATTGTAGTAATGGTATCGTTGGTCTCATTTAGCCCCACTTTGTTTTATCGGTTGACCGCTTGAGTCTACGTCGCAGATAATAACCTCGTCTTGTGTATGTTCGGATTAGTTGGATTGAGAGCTTTGGACATCAACACGCTTAGGGACACCATATTGTCCTTTACGGGGAAAAGGTTCTAGTCTTAGTAGATAAGTATTATATATACATATACACCGGTAGTTGCTTTCAAAGGAATACCATTTCAAAGAAAATTCCACTTTAAAGGCAAATCAAAGATATGTGTGGTTGTTTTGGACTAGTTCTTAGCTACAACTTCAAATTAAGAACACGAATTCACTTGACATACATAAAATCATGTTGTACTTCCAAAAACATTTCCACCGCTGTATGGTAGACACAATTCCATTGCAACGCGACGATAGTTTGAAGCGAGTGTATAAACTAGCGGTCATAATAACCTCAATGTGACCGTATTTCGTTTTGCTTCAATATATTAATGCAAGGGACATAATTCAAAGTGGTACGACTAAAATATAGGTACTAACGGTCACGTTTCCTTCATAGATCAGTTGATGCATCAAAGACAATATGATTAATGTTACGTAACATTGGTTCACATAAAATATGAAATGTGTGATAACTATCGAGTGTTGTGGAATAAGTATATCAGTAAATAACATTGGGTGGACAAACATAAGTAGTCTCAGATAGAAAAGTGTTTGTCCATTATTTAGGTAAACCATCTGTGATAGCATGCTCTTAAAATTAAGTAGTTCTACATATAATTTTCAAAATACATGTACTCCCATCAACACTGCAATACCGGACGTTCATGGTTGTGGAATGAAATAATACTTAATAAAATATTTTAGAAATAACTTGGTATTAGAGATATCTATTCCATACATACATGCACATAATAACATTACCTTTGTGTTCATTCAACAGTTAGTTGTGGAAATGGCTAATAAACGAATATTGCAATAGTATTGTACAATCAAACGTTTTGGCTTGTTTGAGTTAGGGTTAATAGACGCTTTGAAGATTACTTAGAGGAAAGCTGCATTATTCAATCATAGCGCTGTGTACTGGTACTGACGCATCACGGATGGTAATTTCACTGCGACGGTACACACAACGCATCCTGTTATGGTAATATCGGAAAGGCAACTTCCGTAAATGTGTGATGCAGAATCACTAGGGAAGGTTCGAACTCGGAACCTTTTGCTCAGCAGTCTGACAATGCCGTCTGTCTGTGTGTATTATAGATTTTAGATACTGTATATCTACATTGTGTAACCTATTACCTTCATTTATAACCGTCAGTATATATATATTCGATTTGTTTGCTAATTCAAACTATTGCAGTGTTAGTATGCATGGATTGCAAACATGAACGACAGAGTTGCAAAGTCGACTGTATAGCTGCTCTAGTCTTATTTATAGTTTAAATAATTAGTTTCATATCATTATGTAGGAATAGAAGTTAATCACCATATAAATGTGATCAACCGAAAACAGAAATTATAGCTTTACATTTCTTTTTTTGAATAAATAGATACATATTAAAATAATGTTGAACTTAATGTTATAAATATTGATAATGTGCAAGATGTCCACACACACACACATTTAATCCAATGAATTAATTAATTTAGGTTGGCTTCTCGAGAAAATTAAAAATACAATAAAATAGAATGATATATATATGACCCGATACATTCTGCAGAGACACACGAGTGGCTCGCGTCTGGATGACGAGGAAAGGCGTCGACGTAATTAAGCAAATACTATAAATCTACAATCTCACCAGCAGTCGGCAGGCCACTCGTCTCTGTTTACAGACGTGTAACAATAGGTGTAGCATAGAATGCTTTATAATCGACACAGGTACCTTCGTATATGTGTATATAGTCCTTGGTGAACAAAACAAAAAAACACCAAACAATTCTAACGTTACGAGTCGAATGGCATAGATCTGTAAGTAAACTGCTATTCTGTTCGCGACATGTCTAGTCAACCTTCATCGGAATGAGACAAAGTGCGTCTCCATGAGTAAACACAGGCCCCGTGTACGTGACCTTGTGGTCGCCAAATGTACAGTCAGTGCATGATGGCAACCAACAGATGTGGAGTCGGGGACACTGTTTCAATTATTTGACTGATTAAGATGAAACGAGTAGACTCCTCTGATAAGGAGCCGTTGCGGATATTTCGTATTCAAGGACTCTGGACACAGGCGCGAGGATACAACTGATTCATATAGGCTAAGGTCCCCACATCAAAATTAGGAATTATTTGTGTCTGTAAACGACTGTGACCATGTTGACTGGTTTGGCGGTGCTGTTTGTGTTGCATTTACCAGCGATATGCCAAGGAAAGATTCTTCTCCTGGCAGCTAAACGAGCTAGAGGAGTCCACGTGAAGAATACACGCAGTAACTCGACTTTCGGCACGACGGTGCTCTTACAACAGAACGACAGTTTGTCTCTGACATTTTGTCTCCGTAAAGACAACAACTACCTCGGCGTCGCTGGGGTGATGTTTTCAAACGACGGCAAAGCGGAAACATGTCGGCTAACCTTGGACCGGAGCATAAAAAACGGAAAATTCTCCTCAGTTTCCGAAAGTGATTATGGAAATCTTTGGAACGTTTTCCGGAATTCCGGACAAATTGGAAAATTTCTGACTCTCAAGAAAGGCGTTCACAGTGTAAAAATCGAATGCGACACCGTCGACGGAATTGAAATCGACGTGATAAAATTTGAGATATTCGACGATCTCTTGAATCAGGACATATTTGAGTGTCGGTTACAGTGCCAGTCTGCGAGTGTTCTGAAGAGGCACAGGCAACCGAATCTCTACGCCCGTAATGCTACAGCTTCCCAGCGGAGTTACAAGACCAGTTGCGCAGAGGAAGACAACGTCCATATTCCTTTGTACATGGACAAGGTCGCTAACTACACTATTACCGCCTCCCTGCCAACTTACCAGACGTATAACAACAAGCGCGAGCCGGACGAGACCAACTGCGTCTTTCTGCCACCCGTGCACTGGAAATTCGAAAACATCGGCATCTCCTCCAGTAACAACTCTGTGAATGCGTCTGGTGCCATCATGAGATTCATGGACCAAAACAAGATGGCCATCGTCAGCGCAAAGTGGATCGAAGTCACATTTTTACTCGACGGCCCTTCAAGGGGATATATAGACTCCGAAATTGGTTCGTTTATGGTTCTGAACATACTACCTGTTAAATATGCGGTTCTGATAACCGGAACATACATAGGTCGACGCAATATTCCTATTCCTTTGCCGAAAAAGTACCTGCTTCCGGGTCAACGTAAACTGGTCTACGATTTCCCGGATTTTACTTGGACGGAGATGTACGAGAACATTATCACGCTTGAACTTTATGCTATCTTTCCAATTGATATTGTAATTAAGGAGATGCGCATGGAACGGCGTCGCATGAAACCAGACCGCCCTTTCAGCATCTACAGCAGTGATGAGGTAGTGATCGAAGGTATAGACGTAGACTTTTGGTGGCGCGAGCCGGAGAAGATGATTGCGCGACGCATGGACACCGGGAAAACGTGGGATGATGTCGACTTCTTTCGTATATCCGTCCCTGTTCCATGGGCGGACGGTTACGCGCAGGTGTTTGTTTTGTACCAAGACGGAAACGCCCGCCTCCTTCGTCTTCCTCCTAACGGATTGAACTGGATCCCTTTTGGATCCTCGGTCATCATCGGGCAAACCGATCCCCGATCCTTCCGACCGTCGGCCCCGATAAAACAGGTGGACATCGACCCGGATGATCTGTCGATGATCTTGACGTACCGAGATGGCGGGACGGTGAGACTGAGTCTCGCAGTCGACACGGACCAAACCGTTCTGACGGTGTCCAAGATACATCCAGGGAGGAACTTTTACTTCCCCTTCGCCACCTTAAGGTCCATGTACGTGGAGGACGGCAACTCCGACTGCGATAGAGTCATGGTGGACGACGATGTAGTCTACAACATTATGGACCCGTGGCGAGCGACAAGCGGTCGGTCATTTACGTTCTTCAGGGAATGCGAGTCCAAACATTTGACTCTTAGTCCCGATATTAGGGTGGAGGTCACTGGGGTATACTAACATGGTGAACGTATACAAAACTTAACTTGCTTTGACCACTTGTGGACACTGGACAGAAGTGTTCATTGACCACCGAAATAACACAAAATAGATCTCGTAATTAAGAATGGTGTCTTCAGAATATTAAAATTACTGTGTCAATTCCATTGGTCTATGGTATCAGTTTTGTAAAGACAATTGCTGCATCCATCATCGTATCAATGTGATGTTGCCATGTCATGAAACGTCCTGTGTGTTGAAGTGATCTTGCGATGTAATGGGATAGAACGATATAGCCACGATATGTTGTGGTGTTACTACATACACTGTTACCATATTTTATGATGTATCGATTAAATGTTGCGTTGTGATATGGAGGAGAAGTAAACCAGAAGAGGCATTTATTTATTTTTTAATACAAATCATAAAAGACAGAACAAAAAATATATACGTAAAAATATACATCAGCAGATAGATATTAGTCCAGACTTTGTAAAACATGTGCAGTTTGTAAATCAAACTACCACTGCCGCAAGTTGCAAAATATGCATTAACTCAACTTGTAAGTTGTAACACTGAACAGCTACTTGTGAAACATGATACCCTCCCGCAATTTGTAAATCACCATGCCTCAATGTGTAAACTGCACCAATTTATAACATCTTATTGCAATATGTAAAACCCTGTCTAAACGCGAAAGGTTTTACACCATGACATATATTGGGCGCATTTTACAAATCTCGGCAGTATTTCTTTAACAAATATTACAATTTAAAAGTTGCCGTTCAAATTTGCAAATTGCGTTGATGCATATTTTACAACTTGGGACAATTTTACAAGTTACTGTAGTTCCTTTTACGAATTGCGCATGTTTTACAAATCGGGCGATTTTACAAAGTAGAGTTGAGCATTACAGTATTTTATTATGATCAGGATGCCTTTCCCAAGTCTATCTTTTTCTGTATTGCGCGGGCAGAGTGGTAGATCATTCCGTCAATGAGTCCTGCAACTGAAAAAATACGTGTGGGCGTTACAATGGTGTCAACGTTTCAGACATAATTATACTCCCAAGTAGAAATTAACACTCTGCCGTTAGCGGATTGCAAGGAAACACGTTGACATTACGGTGGTGTCAAAGTTCTGTTTGATTTACATACTCCGAGATAGGAATTAACACTAGCCCCTTAGCTGTCTGCACAGATAGGTGTCTATAGTCGTATGGACATTTTATTTGTTTCACATAGGTAGAAATTGACACTTTTCCGTTAGATGACTGCAAAGATAGGTGTCGACGGTGGTATCAACGTGCTATTGTTTGGTATTCTCAGAGCTAGAAATTAACACTATCCCGTTAGTATCCTCGAGACCACGACCATTATGGTTACACTAACGTCGGTCAATAGCGCTGGGTTATATTGTTATTTGGAACTTCGTTTTTCAGATGACTGGTGTCGGTGAATATCTATTAAAATAACTTGATATCAACCAATCAGAGAGCTCCGATTTAACACTAATAATATTGACTAATCGATATTTTTAGTGCACATGCAAGTTGCAACCCAATGCAATGCTTTCATACTAAATCGGAGCTCTCCGATTTGGCGATATTAAGTTATGTTAATAGATATTTACCAAAGCCTTTCATCTGAAAATCGAAGTTCCAAATAGCAATATATCCCAGGGTATTTGATGGATGTAAGGACACACAATAGCAGTTGGTTCGAGGATGGCCCAATGACTGCAAACATAGGTGTCGCCAGTGGTATCAACGTTATATTTTTTTTAGCTATGGTACACGGAAACACTAACACCACCCAGTTAGCCTTTCATTTTAGAAAAATGTCATTTACAGTAGTACAACCATGATATTGCAAACCTCCACGAATATCCTGAAACATACACACGTATGATAATTCCCTGCGATAACTTACATTATTTTTCTTTTGTATATTATAAATGCAAAAATATAGCAAAATTCTAAAAGAAAAGTCTTAAATGTCTGCCTCTCCTGACACCGATTTCCACCAATGTCCTTATGATACCTTAAGCATTATGAATTATAGCTTGGGATTGAGTACTAGTGACAATTTTAACACTGCCTTCTTTGATCAAACACACGCCTCTCACTGTCACTGACTCACTGTGTCTGATGACTCACCCGTAAATATTCCGCCAATTATAGCACAGACTCCAGTCAAGAAGTGCATAAAAGATCTGGAAGAGAAAGAGAATACAAATGAAGAATACAAATGTATACATAAAAATGAGTATAATTGATTATCCTATTCAGAGACTTTACACACAAATATGTCTTCTCTTCATCGAATGACAGAGCAGTTAAAGTTATCGTCCTGTGTTCCTGAGTACCAACCAGAGATCGCGCCCACCCTCTCCCTGCTGCAGGTAACCGGAGATGCCCAAAAGAGCAACAACGCCTGTGCCTAATCCAGCAGGGAGAGGGTTAAGCGGTAGAGAAATGACACAGTTGTAGATCATTGGACTTCCGGTGCCAATGGTCGCGAATACAAACAAACACATACCATAATGCATGCAGGAGTTTCTGCTCTGACGATTACGTCACAATACACATTCACCACATAGAGTGGGTGGTGGTACAGTGGTAGAAAGTGACAAGAACCATAGGTAACAATGTTTAACCTTAGGCTTGGACCCAGTATCAATGTTCCGAGGAAATTACATTCATGACATGATCATCATGAGGATGAACTCGATCTGTACAGCTGTGATCCTTGGCTCATCAGTACCAGTCAGTGTTCACAGGTTTACTGCAACACTGAGTTACAGGTGTTCCAGGTTTCTTCCTGCCATAAACTGACAAGCCGCAATATTATACGAGTGAAACAACCTTGAAACTCTCAAGTCCTTCACAAATAATGTCCTTCTACAAAAGATTTGATTGACTGATTGAATTATTGCTTTACGTCGCGGCGGGATTATTGCACCCATAGGCGACGACTCTACAAAATAACCACTGAAAATAATGTCCTTTTACAAGGGAACCACTGAAAATAATGTCCTACAAGGAAACCACTGAAAATAATGTCGTCCTACCAAATAACCACTGACCTTTGTTTTTCTGTGTATTTGACCATCATGGGAGATAACTCATACATGAAGAAGACTCCAGGAAGTCCACTCTCCCCAGAACTAGCTCCTACAGTCTTGGAATGTTTCGTCACTGAGAACTGGTTTGTATACAGGGTCTGGAATACAGGAGATATCATTACAGGAAAATATACAGCATAATAAACACATTTTCTGCCAACACAGCACATTCACTTTACAGACTCTTTTTTTTTTAGTCCTGTTACAGTTAGCAATATATCGTTTTCTTACAATGAAGCAACATCATTGGCTGTATCTAATATTTTCCTGTTACAGTTTCAGTTAGCTATCGTCATAATGAAGCAATACTATTGCCTGTATGCAATATTTTATAGACAATCAGAGAGCTTGTTTATAAAAAAAAATTTAATGCAATACCTGGTATAGGAGGTCGACTGGTATTCAAAATAATTCTAGAATGTAGGTGTGTCAGTTTGTACAAAATTGACTTGAATGTACAAATCCAAATAATAAGTTGACCTGTGGTGTAATTTGTACTGACAGTACAAACATTCAGAAATTAAACGCTTTTGGTATTCAAATTTGGAAGCTAATTTATTTACATAGTCAATTAAATGCCATGAAGCTACTATCGGGCCACAGTTGCAGAATTTCTATTTATATAGAACTAGACTTAAAATATTCTCATCAGAGGCATCCTCGCACCAAAGAGGTATGGTACTTAATACAGTGTATGTTCTCACTTCTAGGAGAATACAGTCTATAGGAGATATAAATCTATTTCATTGGATTTTTATGGCAGTTTCATCAGGAAAATTTTTCATTGGATGGCTGTTTGCACGAGTTTTCCCCTAGATGTGTGCCAGGGGTAATTATATCTTGTCAATAAACTTGATTGCTATTAGCATGATTAGCCAATTATTTGCTAAAAAAAATAATTAAAAAATAGAATGAGAAAATAAAAGAAAATTGTTTATTAACTTGAATACAACTTGCAGAGAGCTAGGATTATAACATCAAAACATACCTTTCCATCTAACTGTATGTACGTTGTTGGAACTACTTTTACAAAATATTGATACATCATTTGAACTGAAAATAGAATAAGAAAAGAATCCCATATAAATGTGGAGAACAAATATTTTTCTAAACTTTCTAAATTGAGACAGTAAAACCTACATCACATTACACGACGGGACCCAACTGGATTGGACGGTCCAGTCAGCACCCCTTCGTCTGACCAAACGGTTGTGTCATTATTGACACCACACTACACGATGCAACTGGACAGTGAACACTAACTCATAGATTTAAGTCCTCACTTTGGGACAACAAAATTTAGTCTCCGATGAGGCGACGACAAAGATTTCTGTTCACATGACACGACACAACCCGACTGGGTGGTCAAGTTGGGTCACGTCGTGTAATGTGACGTAGGCTTAACCCTCTCTGCTGGATTAGGCACAGGCACTGTTCTTTAGGGCATCTCTGGGTGCCTTCAGCATGGAGAGGGTTAAGCAGGCATGTCTTGTCTGGATCATTTCCGATGTCAATTCGGAAATATAGCATTAGATACTTACTGATCAAATAGTGTCCCCTCGACATAACGCTGAAGTTGGGGTCCATGACAAACACCCCACGTTATATTACCCGCCTTATATGATATTACAGGGAAATAACGAAAATATAAATGGGATCCACATCTGACCCCCGCCTTATACTATCTGAATCCCCTATGCATCGAACCGTGTTATATCGAGGGGGCACTGTGTATGTTGAATGAAAATCAATACGGCATGGTTTTAAAATGAATCTTTATAGGCTTTGATAATAAAATATCCTGATGAACATAAACCTAAAAAATATCTGTAGCAAAGAAGCAAGTTGCTAGTGACAGGATTGTATATCATCAGCTGTCAGGCTTGAGCAAGTGAATGCTTGGCATATTTAGATGTTTGACCAGTTCGTCACTGCATCATGAATCATACCTACTACCAAGTGTCTCTTTACAGTCCTTATACCATACCTAGATGTCTTCCAGTGAAGATGTTTATTTCAATTACTACTCAAAAGATATTATGACTATTCGGTCAGGAAAATGCAATTAAAGGCATAATATCACAGATAATTATGGTTGTTTTGGACTGCAAAGTACATTCACTTGACATACAAAAAAATAATCATGTTTGTACTTCCAAAAACCTTTCCACCACTGTATGGTAGACTGAACATTCCACTATTGAACTTCCCGAAAAATGTATTTTCCGCCTTTGAAAATCTTCGATAGAATTATCTCCTCTCACTGGATCCTAGTAAATCTCATCAACATGGATACAAACAGTGTTTAAACTACGGATTTTAAATATGATTTTTAGAAAATATGCATATCAGAGCTGCCTAATTATTATGCTTTATGGGTAGTTAATGTTACTAACAACATTTTGTAGATTCTCACATAACAAGTTTGCTGGTGTATACTATTTCCACAACTAATAACAAGGCAAGCGCTCAAATTCAAGTACGATAGGTGGAAGTGCTAGACTTTCAGAAAGGGAGAAGTACTTCAAGGGAAGTAACTCTGGTGCAACTAGACTTTTCGGAAAGTCCTATAATGAATAACCTCACCATAGGGTGAGATAGATCAATTCGAATGAATGGCGCTCTGTATCCTGGCTTATATTATACACATGGAAAGGAAGATCACTGAAAACGTTCGGTGACTTTTCAATAAGATTAGTTGAATGTATAAAAGACAAGATAACTATGGGTCCGTAACCGTAATTCATATAATATGAATTTTTTTAAACTATAGATTGTTGTGGAATAAGTGCATCAGTAAATAACAACTTTTGGATGGACAATTCAACTTCAAATGTAGTCCCGAAATCCAGATGTCTATCGCTCCATATGCATTACGCTATAGCGGATAGCAGAAGCAATTATGGAGACGAAGCTACTTTGTCTACTTCAAACGCAAGTACTCAGATAGAAATTCGTTTTGTCAGTTATATAAGTCAACCAATGTTTACAATCTGGAATGGAAAAAATGGGCCAAGCCGGGATTCGAACCCGGGACCTCTCGCACCCGAAGCGAGAATCATACCCCTAGACCACTTGGCCAGCATGCAAAATGAAAGCCATTGTAAATGTATTATGAGTATGTGTGGTATTTATTTATGACAAATAAAATTGCGACACATTATGCAAATAACTAGCTATTCGAGAAACTCAATTGCTTCATAGAATATTGCTGTGCGGCTGTTCATTTGACCCGATAATCCCTTTCGACTGCTCATTTCACGTTAATAGATAACCGGAAGTGACGACTTGTGGTGTACATGCAGTTCAACATGGCGACCGAAGTGTAAAAGAACAGGTGCGCGATGACAACACTTCATTAATTTGAGCTGGTAAGAACAGCATACCTGAACCACGCATGAACATTTTGCAAATTTAGAAAGTATGAGAGTACCAGCTATTAATAGAGCACCTTATGCTACGACATAGCCATAGTCAAGTCTACTAGATTACACTCTATCGTGTGCTTCTATTTTCGCTACCAGCCATTGAACCAAGGACAAGGTCAAGTCAAATCGTGTAAACTTGTATTCTTGATCTAAATAATAGACTTTCTGAACATTTCCACCAACTGTGGTAATGTATTAGTATACAGATACATGGCACCAGGAATTTCAGTTGCTATTTAATTGCACGGGTAAACCGACACTGGAATTTTCTGGTAATCACGCGTCTCCTAATTTCGATGGTCCAATATAGCTACTACTTCAATCACATACAGATGACTTTTATATATAAATTTAACATGGAAATTAAATCCAGACATGTATAAGGACTACAAATGGTCTTTATAGTCTATCACATTCATAACATATGCACCTCAGCAATAGCCATGCATATACAACAAAAATGGAGGAAGATTCCATAGTATTTAACATAATGAGGTATCGATAACGGTAGGTGATGAAATAAGTGGCTTTTGTTGCATAGGTAAATAGTAAAAAGTGCAACAAGTACACATGATACAACATGCACATAGGAACTGGAAATAGATCCACCAGTAACCTGCTGTTCACAAAGTCAATGACAATATTATTTATATCCATAGTACTGTCTATTTCTTGGTTTAAAAAGAATCCTAATACTGACATTATTGCTCATAATATTTTGACAAATTTCAAACCATTCTGACCCTAATGAATACTATATGTTGGCAAATGTTTATTTTAATACCGTACAACTGCAAACTTCAGTGTAAATCGTCTTACCTTCAAAAGATTTGATAAATGTACAAATTTTGTGTCCAAATTATCTCCCCTTGCTATACTGTATATGTAACTGCAGGCATATGTTAACTTTTAAATGCTCCGTTCTTCAGGCCAGTACTACTGTATAGATCTGTGAAACACAAGACGACAAGATGCCTGCACCGCCTCCGAGTGGCTACACGATGGGGCGTGGCCCGTCCTGCTGGGACAGAGTCAAGATGGGATTCATGATGGGGTTCTGCGTGGGTATGGCCTCAGGGGCACTCTTCGGAGGATTCTCCGCTCTCAGGTATATCGCCACTCCAGACTGTCATAATATCAGTTTAAAGGGACTCGAACAGTATCTTTCACAAAGAAGTGACATAATTTAATATGAACAGTGATTATGGAGTTAAACCACTTAAACAATATTTTATCCATAAATCGAGTCTCATTTGTTTGTGTTTACACTAGCTGTTAGTGATACTTTTTTTGTGCCACTTATGTAAAACATTTTAAAACAATGATCATAAGAATAAAAGATTTATTTCAATGGTCGTGTGGGTCTATTGACAACTTTGATGCATGAAAAACTATGATTCTTGCAAATAGCATAATATGAACAATACTAATAAATGAGATGGGTAAAATCACATTACACTTGCACCAGACCCCAATATTTGGTGCAATATATGTGCATCACATCGTGCCGTTGTGTAATACTAATAGTTAGCATAATTTCTTGATTAACATACCACATATAATTCTTGCATTAGATTGCAAATTAATTTTGCCTTTGCACCGATCAAAACTTACTTTAAAAACTTACTAGCCCAAATATTGATACAAATAATATAAAACATGAATTTCTAATAGTCCTTAGGATAAGGATACCTTTAGCATTGGCACAAATGGCCCGGGCTAGCGTTAATTTCAATCGCTGCTTTGTCCTGCTGGTAATATTGCAAATGCTGCACTGTTGGGCATCTATGGTTGGCCCCAATGTGGTGATACGGTTAAATGCAGCAGTTAATATTAACTTTTTGTAGCACTAGTCCTGATAATAACCAGACCCGACAGCCCCAAGGCGAAGGTGAGAGTAGCATTTTGGACCAACCGAGAGTAGCAATTGATACTTGAGAGTAGCATATATCTATATCATGTATATACTGATGCTGGAAATGAACAACAGAAACGTGAAATGACGTTATTGTCTTTATTGTGCCCACTTCGCAAGGCATCACTGAATTGTGCCTGATGGCAGACTGTTCCCTTGGCTATGGTACTGTATATATGAGATAAATCCCCGACGTATAAATGATAATCTGCTAAATAGTGAGTATGATATAATTGATTATTTTTAATATCAGATAATAAACAGGATTCTTTGGTCCATCAAATATAACATTGATCTTGTGTGACTGTCTTATATTTGACCTAATAAATACAGTACATGTAGCAGACAAGAATAGAATTTCAAATGTAGGGTCATGGAGAACATAAATAACAATGATAATACAAGAAAGGTTTGAAAATTACAAATTTTAAAGAATAGTTGATAGAATCGCTTTAATTAATTGACGTTAAGTAATTACACTTCTATAAAGTATGTTGTTTAAATTTAGAGCTTGAATGGAGTGTACTATTCACAAGATTTATGACTGATTTATTTAGAGTTTGATGGATATTAATGCTTCCTGATAGAAGAAAGATCGTTTTGACAGTCTGTGTTTGGCCAATTGCACATTTGTGATTAATTTTTTTATTTTTTAAAAATATTAAATCCTGGAATTAGTTTTCTTGAGAGTAGCATTTACTGCACGAGCATAGCAAAACTCATCTTAGCATAGCAAATTACACTCAAAACGTAGCAGTTGGCAGGTCTGAATAACATAGTTAAAGCTGAATAAATCCTAAATTTTAGCTAATCATTAGCATACCTTTGGGCGTTTTAGCTTTGATTACAGGACTAGTGGCGATATTAACCCCTGGAATGACATGTTTTTCTTAAACATTTCTGGTTGTGTGTGTTGCAGGTATGGCATGCGAGGCCGAGAGTTGATCCAGCAAGTCGGGAAGACCATGATACAGGGTGGAGGAACGTTTGGAGTATTCATGGGAATAGGAACTGGCATAAGGTGCTGACATAAATTTTTGGATACCCTGGACGGACAATTGTATTAGATTCACAAGAAAGCTGTGTGTGATTTCAATGGATGTCGTGTGTGCATCATAGAAGTTACCCCAACCCTCGATTTGTGGAGACAGAAAGGACTACTGTATCAATCAATGCATTTTGGGAATTGTCATTCAAAGTTGTGCAAATAAAATATTTCATACCAAATTAAATTTTTATTGAAGCTGATGTATCCTGCTTAGATAGGCTTTACAGAATTTATTAATGTGAAAAATGAAACAGTATTGATTGTATTGGTCCTCAATTGCAAATACTTACGATATGTCTAGAATTAATATGCAACGATACACCACTGTTTGGATCGAGTCCTACCGTTAACCCATTATCAGAATAACTGATTTTAATTTTTTTTTAATTTGGGGTTTAAAGTCACTTTCTAGAATCTTTCATTAATATCATGACTTGCATGCATATGTACTGCTTGACTAGTCTGGATTTCCACCAGTTTTTATAGTTCTAGTTCACTTAGAATATCACGCCGCAGATAGAACAATGATACCCCACTCAGACACAGTATACTGACTCCGACCCGGCCAGTCCTTGCTTTACCCCTTTAATGCTGAGCGCCAAGCAGGGGAACAAGCACTTGTCAATAACGTACTGTGAATACGCATGTAAATCGAAATTATTTCTAGAGTACTGGGTATCCTTTCACGAAGCTCTCTTATCCACTTTGCCGATTGCTAATACACTGCTAAGAGAGCGCTACCAGTTTCTTGGTAGATAAGAGAGCTTCGTGAAAGGATACCCAGGTTGTTCAAAACAGCAGACTTGACTCCATGGATCCAATGGTGTATACTGTCGCTGATTTCGGTGATGATGCCAATGGTGTTACGGGGATCTGCACGGCCTCTATCAATAGTATGAATATTGGGATGGTGACATTGTTGCCCATCTTCACTTCTGACAATAAAAAGAACTGCTTCTCTTTACCATCTTCTCGGGGCTACTTGGGTGATGTTGGCATATTTCTTGTTGCTCGCTTTAATCATCTTGTCTCTAGCCCCATGACCTGTTGTGACGTGAGCACGTCTGATGACATCATATGTATCTTCTATAGGCAGACACAATACAGTGGATGTTCTTCATCTTTATCGCCGTATGAGCACCAAGGTATAAAAGGCTACTTATAATCACCAAATCCACCCTGCCAAAGTAACAGATGCAAGTGCATCAAATCTCGATTAATAGATTAATATGTAATCTCGGGTGTCATTCTAGTTTGCCATGTACAAAGGAATAATTTGTGTTGAATGAATGAATAACGCATTAGTTTCATGAATATGTCTTCTTTTAACCCTCATACCAACACAGAAAATATGCAATATACCGACAGACAGTCTGACGCTTATTCACTAGCAAAGGCTTTCGCCCAAAATACAATAAGATATAGGTAATTGTGTGCATTAGTCACATGTATACATGATACAGTTTCTAATAGTTCTCTTCTTAACTGTGATACCATTTCAGTTAATATGTCTAAAACCTGATTATACGTTTTAACTGTAACATATAATATATGTAATATACACATTATATCTTCATCTAATTCTTAATTACCGTTAAATAATATGGGTTTTGTTTGTCTTTGTTTTTTAACGATGGATATGATGAAGGTCTAATTCTAGCATTATTACAAAATACGTTGAATATGATATGCTTCATAATCCTGTACAACACATCACGTCTCCTTAGGAGCATCATCAACATTAACAAGGAAGTCTTCTTGAACGAGCAAAAAAAATACAAAAGAAACCCAAAGAAAACCGCATCAAATAGATAGAAATACGATCAAACTTCCTAGGTGATATATTTATTTTATAAATTACCAGAAGTCAAAACACTACGTGGTGCAACATAATCAATGCTTGGTGAATTGACACTTGTTCTTGAGCACTTATAGAGAATGACTGACGAATGAGTCACAAATATATGGACTCAACGGCCTACTGGGAATTTCAGTCGGTAAAGTGCAGGCAGGCAATAGCGCAGTGTGGGGGTTATTTTTGGGTTGTTTTAAAAATTAATATAATTATATATATATATATATGTGTGTGTGTGTGTGTGTGTGTGTGTGTGTGTGTGTGTGTGTGTGTGTGCGCGCGCGTGCGCGCGATTTTATTGTTATACACAGGTCAGAAGTAAATAGAATGTCTGTGCAGGGATTATCTGTAACGGAACGTGGCAAGTCCAATAACATAATTACAGTTCGGAGAGATTACTATATGTTACCTATATGTTAGGTAACGAAATTAGTAATTTATTGTGCTTTTCTTTCAATATCGACAATTACATTTTTAAAAGACATTGGAAACATTGTTAGTTTTGATTCTTTCTATAATTGGTTTGCCGTATTTGTTTCAAATTTCTTTCCATTGTTATTCAATTATATTTTTTTTACGTTAAATTTGGAAAGATTTCTTCAACCTCGTTGGTCTTGGTTTATTCCGCACTCATGTGAGATTAGATGAGGATATTGCCCTGTGTGTTACTACATTCAGTCAATGGAACAATAATTCACGTATTTAATAATGTAATTCCATATCTGTAATGTTCTTCGTCTGACGTACATGCAACTCGTGGTAGAAAGACGATTGATCGACCATCGCAAGACCAATAGCGCCAGAAACAATTATTAGAATACATATAGGCTACTCAATTTCAAAGAGATGAAAAAATCGTTTATTCCTATTACGCATGACGCCTTTCTTTGCAATGTAGGTAACTTATGCACCTTTACTACTGTACAGATTGTCTAAACTGAAATATTATCCTCGATGAAAAGTGCTTATTCCCAATTTGTGTTTGCATTTGTCAAAGCAAGCTATTATCTTTGGTAATGAGCAATTCCATACTGTAAATAAGTTACGTTTGATTCTCCACGATCTGTCAAGAGGATGTTATAGGAACACAAGGTGTATGGTTGTGTTAAAGGCATATTATCACATATGTTTGACCTAGATAATCGGCAAACGAATTTCTATCTCAGAATAGTTTACGTCCATCCAAAAGTTGTTATTTACTAATGCACTTATCTGCCTAAGACACATTGCTGTAAATAGGCTACATGTAAGTTTATCGACTACTCGTGACTTGAAAAGCAGACGTGGAATCAGTACTCGAAGATGTCAAGGAGAGGTCTTCTCTGATTGGTCCGTGCTTGACCGTCGTTTCACGAAACGATCGTACTGTATTCCGAACATAAATCAGGGCGGACGGTAATGCTTTTATTTACTTTAGAGGGAAATTACGTAAAACTCAATTTACCCCAAGACTACCGGTACGATTCTTTCGTGAAACGCAGGCCAGATCAGCTCTTAGCGTAATGGAAACACAAACCCTGACTTAGTCCTAGCTAATGGCCAATGTTTAACCTATGCCATGTTAAACTGAAGGATGATGTGTTCGGAAATAGTCGAGCTGGTATATATATAACAAATGTCATGGAAACCTTGCACTGAAATTGGTAACACAAGTTCGCGTGTACCTATAGCAATCAATGTATTTGCCAGATACAAGTTCTGTGGGATTCAGTTTTGTTAAGTTAGCATGGGTACATCTGAACAGACATACTAGGAACGAACGTCAAGAGTATCAAAAGTACATATGTCTAAACTCTACACCCTATGACTAATACCGTATGACTAAAGCCGCCTCAGTCACAGGTGCCCGCCACACATATTGGACACCCTCGTATCGATGGTTTCCAATATTTGTGACAGGCCCCTGTGTCTAAATCAATCAAAATGCTTCCTAACTGGAACATTTCAAGAACGTCACGTGACCGGAGGGACAAAAGACCTAAGGGCAAATGGGCCCGTGTTTCCCATTTACACTTCGATATACACCTGTTCCCTATATTGTCCATAAACAAGTTTACATTCTATTGTGGACCGAAACATTTTTTTTAAAGTACATGTAGTATGTGATGGTAATTATTAGATTCAGTAAAGAAACGTAAAGCTAGACTTTCTTTGACGACCATGACTCATAACTTTGTTAGACTTGGTCTAAGCATGCATGACTACAATAGTTTCCATAGACGATCGTGGACGTGGTACAATGATAAACTAAAGTTTACTCGGAATAGGAAGTCGATAATAAATAGAACACCGTGACTCTCAATTAATTTAATATAATTAATGTGTGCATCAATAAAAATGCGTTGTTTCTTAGGGTCTATAAATACCAATTTCTAAGTACCAATGTACTGTTGATTTCCATGACGTTGACTGAAATGCGATACTATTTTGGGCAAGTACCATGCAATACCGTTAACTGCAGGAATTGTATCACCTACGTCATGGGATCCAATGGAAATCTGACAACACGGCGCTCATTCTCAAGTGGGAAACCCTAGTAGATGATTATGTTAACTCGTAGGTTTCATGGAACCTATTTCTGTTCAGGATTTAACATGGAAAACGGCCGATCTCATTTCCGTCAGTGTGGACTGCATCCAGATAGCATTATGTTCTATTTAACCTTCTTTCTCCTGAAGACCACCGATGCAGTGATTGTTATTAAGGAATAATAATAAAGATAATTCAACTCTTCTTATGCTACGGGCAACCGGATATGTCCTAAAGGAATATAGGACGGTTCGGCCTAAACCAGCAGCGAGATGGTTAAATCTCCATTAATATCATGCATGTACCATATTTTCAAATTATGTGAATTTATTTTATATGCATACATAGGTATTTTCAACATAGGTAGTTGACCCAAGACAATTGCATTAGTGTAGGCTATATATAATCTAATACTGAATCCAAAACTCAATCATCATCAGAATTCAACTAGACATATATGTCATGACCCATCGCTTGACCACAATTAGTATTTCCTTGGCAATGGTTTCACATGTCAAACACCAAAGCTGACAAATCCCTCTCTCTCTGAAGCAAATCCTTATCGATGACTCTCAGAGTTAAAGATTTCATCCAATTAGGAATGGAACAGAACCACAGGTCTAGACTCTGGCAACATCTGATTTCTCCTAGTGTTTCTCCCCTTAGTATAATGACGTGACAACGTTCCAGAGCGATCTCGCGATAGTTGAGGTGTAAACATCTGCACGTTCTTTCTCACAAAAACCCATTATCGCTGTACTGAGATGATCAGATCGACACCATGCAGACACCTAAAATAATCTCTGTTTCGGTAACAGAGATGCTAGGATTAGCTTCTGATTCATTTCTGTTAGATAGTAGGGCCTTGTTGAACAGTAGTAAACAGTTGTTTATAAATCAAATGTTAAAGGCATACCATCACGGCTGGTTGACCTATATAACGTACAAACGAATTTCTATCTGAGACTACACACGCTTGATTTGTCCACTCAAAATTTATTATTTACTGATGCACTCAATAGTTAACAATAGTTAACAAAGAATTATATTTTATATGAATTACGGTTACGAACCCATAATTATCTTGTCTTTGATGCATTAGTTGATTTTATAGTAAAGTGACCAAACGTTTTGAGTGATTTACTATCAATTGACGAATTGTAGCTACATCTATTCTGAACAACGGGACCCAAGGCGAGAACAATCCAATAACTATTGAAATTCAGCATCTCCCAACTGAGATAAATATTTATGACACATATTAGCATTACCATTACACATCACCGTTAGTCTTAACTGGCGTTCTATTAATTAGACAGGAAGATAACACGAAGAGACAACAATCTAATAAGGATTGAAATATTTATGAAACACGATATGCAACACCCAATGGTATACATGATGTTAAATTTAATTTGACACACTGTAGAAGACAGTGATAACTAATCAGCAAGTTAATACTGTAATTACTAATCAGACTGATCGACATACAGACATAGACAGGCAAATGCAAGTCAAATCGTAACCCGCATATGCATTGGAGTCACAGAATATTAGTAAGTTCATAATTATAGTTGATAATTATTATGCATGTAACATTATTCAAAAGACAAAAATTGGTCAATTAGTCAATTTCTTTTTGCTTTGTTAACTTTTAAAGACTATTTCCCACACTATTTTCAGTAATATTTTGGTTGTCTGGGTTTGTTTGGTAGGAGCTGAACCGTCACTTCGTATGGATATGTCCTCCACTTAATAAATCCAAATACATATTTAACAAAATCATTATAAATATTCAATTTCCTATGGGATTACTTTAAATGCTGTACGCTCTGAAGTATGAAAGATAGGTGAACGACTTTTAAACGTGTACGCCAAAGACACAATAGTGTATCTCAACATGTCCGGAAGCTAGGTCCAAATGTCAGATGTCAACAGAGACTTGCCATTATCATCAGATATAATGACAATTATTATTTACAATTATCTGTGGCTACATCAATAGTTCTGTGATCGTGAACCACGCCCGTGCGAGGGTATAGCGAATATTATCTGTGACGTTACAGTCCTTGCTGCACAATTCCAGGACCTAGATCGACAAGGATGGTCATTATAGGTTTATGAAGTCCTACAAAGACTGACGGTTATGTGATGCGATTGTCAGACTAACATGAAACCTCAATGCTGTCTAGCATGGGTCGTGTTCGTATAACCCCGGTGTAACACTAAACTTGCTTCTATACCTTCAATGAGGAACATAATGACTACCACAATGAATACCAGAACTGCTGCTATATGTTAGGACACTAGTCCATCCAGTACTGATAGAACAACGCGGTAGAATGCGTTGCTTTGTAAATACGGTAACACGGAAGGATTACTTGCACTTGGTCAAATTCACAACAACGCTGGTCTAATTCACAACAACGCAGGCCTAACTCACAACAATATAGGCCTAAGTCACAACAAAACAGGCCTAATTCACAACAACGCAGGTCTAATTCACAACAACGCAAGCTTAATTCATAACAACGCAGGCTTTAATTCACAACAACGCAGGTCTAATTCACAACAACGCAAGCTTAATTCACAACAACGCAGGCTTAATTCATAACAACACAAGTCTAATTCACAACAACGCAGGTCTAATTCACAACAACGCAGGTCTAATTCACAACAACGCATGGCATGCACTGCATGGTATCGTTTCTCGAAGCTGTCATAATCACTCTCGCAAGTGTCAAACCGCCATGTGTATCAGAACGCTACGAGAATAGTCATGATGTTGTAGTGCACACGAGAGCTTCGAGAAACGATCCACATGTCTGAAGACGCACGACTGAGTTCACGGGCAGGTCTCCTGAAACATTACAGAGTTCACGGCCAGGTAACCAACCCGGAGAAACACTCTGGCAACAACATGAAAGGATGCTTTGTAAATGTTCTGTATTTATCTTAATAGTTGAGATAAATGCAATCTTTCCCAACCTCTTCAAACGGTGTTTTTTTAATACTCTTACACAAAGAAACATGTTCTTGTTGTCTGAGTTCCAACAGTTACACCATATTGGCAACTTGTTCTGAAGATACCAGATATAATCATTGCACTGTTTGCACACTGATAGAGCTAATGGTAACTACATCAGTTTATTCATACTTTTATTGTCACTAGATTCCACAGCATGTCCGATTAGCAGCGTTGCACGGAGGAATCAGTGGTTGAAATCAAACTAATAAAATCTGCAGTCAGTCAAGATGTATTATTTCGAGAGAAGCAAACGTGATATGATGCATAAACCAATTCACATTGAGGTAAGACTGTTACAGAGAGCGAGAGAGAGAGAGAGAGAGAGAGAGAGAGAGAGAGAGAGAAGAGAGAGAGAGAGAGAGAGAGAGAGAGAGAGAGAG
>JAUTBQ010164255.1:0-12366 GCA_032361185.1 Lepetodrilus ovalis | reverse complement strand
AGTAGTATAAGTAGTAGTAGCTTTTTTTATTAGTATTCTTACTATTACTGGTAGTATATACTACTATTATTTGTACTATTATTATTATTATTATTATTATTATTATTATTGTTATAATATTGTTATAATATTAATATTTGTTGCCAGGTATGAGTGATTTGTCACCTGCCAAGAAGATGGCAATATCCAATGCTTTGAACTACATCAACGACATCCGAGAGAAGACTCTCAGTATGCTGAAGACAGACAGGTTGGTGCAGTGCCTACCCATTAAATTGTTTGTTGATACGAGGCACAAGCAGGCCAAGCAATGAAATATCAGTGTTGCAATTAAATTAGATGATTTGCATTCAATGGTCAATTACAGTAGTTTGCTACCCTTATGTCATGAGGTAACAAAAATGTAATATTAACCTTGCAATTATTTATACATTATGCATTATTATCTTTAAGGTATGATGTATTGTCTGCAGATGTAAATTAATTGTTATATAATGACTTGTACTGTCTACCTGCAGTCTTGCCATTTAAATACATTGAAATGTACATGTATTACTGTATATGGGCCAGTGGCCATACATGCAATAAATAATTGAATTGAAAAAAAAATAATATAATTTTATGAGTTTGCATGCGATTGATACAGTTTAGCAATCAGTAGTAGATGATTTGCATTCCCTGCATTATGCATGTGTAATACATGTGTCACTGATTCTGACCTCCTAAAATGGTATGGACTTAAATTGTTTGTGGTAAAAAATGCACACTTTATGTTACTGATACTGGGGCATCCTAGCCAGAAATGTTATTTAATGATTGTTCTTATCCATCTTACAGTACAACTTGTTACGAATAATTAATTGCTGCAATCGGGTCCGTCTGAGCCCCAGGGATAGTTCCTAAGACCAAACACCTGTAGGAGCATGTTATACTCAACTAAATAAGTTAAGGGCCAGCAGATATTTTGTAGGGAAGCTTTGTCCCAACTTTCTGAACTCGGCTTGAGGAATCTGGCCCCGAGATTACGAAACTTTGTCCATGCTCAACTCAGAACTCAACTCAATTTTGTTCATAAAACGTCATGTCGTTGAGTCTCGGGCTATGATGTTTTATGAACAAAACTCAGAGTTGAGCATGACATTGTACTAGAGTTTCGTAATCTCGGGGCCTGGTCTTACTTGTAACTTTGTGAAATGTTCCGTCTTGTGCGATATTGTTCCATGTATATTCATTCTATGTATGAATATGTCAGCATAATGATTTGTTTGAATTCTATATGGAAATGTCCTCCATTATGGTTTGCTAATTTTCTTCTCCCAATGAATATCACACCTCCAACATGGTTTCTGATTAAACGTTATAAATAACGAACTCCCAGTATTTGTCAGACAATTCTTCAGCCTCAAACTCCTTTCTATGATTGTTCTACAACTCCAAAACATGTAGACTAGCTCCAATATACAGACAGTAGACCAGTTGCTCCAACATACAGACAGTAGACCAGTTGCTCCAATATACAGACATACTGCTGGTCACAGTGGCTCTCCCAATATATACTCAATAAAATTAACTAGGAGCCAATTTCAGTCCCAACAAACGATAGTGCACTCTTGATAAACAGAGTAATCCGGCACTTGGTCCCAACGAGTGCCGATTTAGACGGAGAACTGGATATGCTTTATGTAAAAACAAAACAAATACTGGCTGTGGTAAAGAGGTAAGACTTTATTCGGGTATCTAGACATGACAGTAGGCGCAGGAGACTACGTGTCTACAAGCTGGGTCAGAATCAGCCGAGCTGTCCGACCGGAGTGGGGCGCCATTGTGACGACCAACACAGAAGACACGACCGGTCCAAGCAGAGAAGATCCATTTTGATTCTTAACACGAAAATATCAAATATTTATCTACAGCTCAGAATATTATCAGACATTTTTTTGATTAATAATAATAACCTTGAAGTGAGTTGATTATTATACATATCTGTATAAAAGATTAGTATATATATATATATATAGGTTAATGACATGGCCCAGCTTATATGCAATAATGTTGACTTTTATTTAAAATACATGGCTTGTGGCAAGGCTATACATAAGATATCTATAAAGAAAATATTTTCAAATCACATTTTAAAGATAGTTATGCTTGCAGGATCACGAAGTAAAGGGGAAAACAAAGGACATAATCCTATCATATAAATCCTATATGATTACAAGAAGCCACGGTTTGATTCAGTCATGCAACCGTCTTAAAGTACCCTTGCCACTTGTTTTCTCTCTAGATCGTAGACGGACCAGTGGCCTTATTTTACCCCTTTTCTGTTGGAATCGACCAGAGATGTTTGATATATAGCAGCGATTTTGATTAAAGCAAGGTAAATGCTAATGCAGAGTTTGTTAGATACTCCGGGATCTAATATGAAATTTTGTCTGCATATTTTCACAGCTACATTGTCGATGACTGAACCAAAGCAGCGTTCTACTCCACAGGGTTATAAATACACACATACCAGATAAAAGCACGTCTCAGTCCTGTGGTGAGAAATAAAGTGTAGCACATAATGCCAACCAAAAAAAATATTAAAAAATCAGTTAAATAGTCTCTATGGAACTAGGTACAGCTTTTGTAAAATATTACATCAACATCCCCACAAAGAAATGGGTTGGCAGGCAGCCTCACGGCCAGTTTTACCGCCCGTAAAAACCATGTGTCCCCCCAACGGGAAATCAGAAACTGAAAATACTCTTACAGCAAACTATTCACATGGTAATGATGGGCTTTGTTTGTATACATAGAGTTGTCCCCCCCTCTTCCCTCCCACCCTCGCATCTTCGTGGCAGTGTTCGGAACGTGCACTCGAAATACTTGCTAGCAGTACAGTTGCTAGTACTAGGTCTATGTCACGGCACGGCAGCTCACAAAGGCAACTGCGGCCGCTTCAGAGAACGTCAAACCAACCACTACATCTCAATCAGAATATTGCCTCCAATGTCGCTCACAGAAAAACAAAAAACAGCAGATGGGTATGCATAGCATTCAAGGTGATGTGTAAAAATTTCGGCTCCGTAAAAATATAAGCCATGATTCGTCTCAGGAAGCGTATTCCAGTCTGCAGCATAGACCAAGGCCGTGTTGGGGGTTGCTGGGTCTACTCTCCGGAGAACTCCCGATATAATTTGAAGTCCTGCGGGTTGCAGTATTGGCACGACGGTGGCTCCTACATGTGTTGGCTCTACACCAGACCGTTCCGAGGTCTATGTGGGGAATTTCCCGGGAGCACGTTCACGCACACAGAACGGGGGCGGTCTGATAACGATTATGGTGGTGATGATGATGGTGGTGATTGTTAGTTAGTCGCAACTACCGAGACTTTTTGTCAAAAACCGACACGACGTACGACACTCCTCGCATACAAAAAGGGTGGGCTAACTGCAAGCCTGTGCTGCCTGGCTATGCTGCACACAGAGTAATCTCCCCCTGGATCACCAGCCTACTAGAGGTCGCTCTCGCCATACAGCGCTGTTGAGAAGGACATGTAGTCGAGGGCGCCGGGAACGGCGTCACGGCCGGTGTAGGGAGCCATTCTTTGGATGCAGTACTCAGCCTGATCTGGTGGAAGCTCTTGGCGCAGGATTTGGGCAGTTATGTACGGCTGAAACAAAACGCCAAATATTTTTTATTAAATACACCAAAAATTCTTTTATTATTACATATTTTCGAAAATCTACAACCTTGGCTAACCACTCTGCAACATTGAGATGGAAAAGAACAGTCTGAACATATTACAAGCAATGTGGAACACGATCCTTGAATGTGAACTTTCTGGAGCATCAGCAGGCGTGTCAACAGACAACGGATTTCACAGAGAAGCAGGTCTGGGGTCTGGAGACTACAGGCGTCCAGTGCAAATAAGTCGACCCCGGGACAAATAAATCAGCAGATTTCTGCGTGAAATAGCCATCATGCTAATAGGGTGTTGAAAGGAGCACACTCTTGGCAAGTTTGTCTCTCAAACTACATAGCTGTTCTCAATCAATATCTTTAGGGACCATTTATATTTGTTAATTTCCTCTACCAACATGACCCCTATGGGCCAGACAGGGCTAATTGAGTGTACTGACCTTGTCTCCTGCAAGGATCTTGAAGGACTGCATGACCTGTTCGGCCGTGTCGGTGTCTGCCGTCTCGCGAGTCATGAAGTCCAGGAAGGCGTCGAACGTCACGTAGCCCGCTCCATTGGGGTCCACGATGGACATGATCCTCTGGAAGTCCGCCTCGCCCTGCATGGCAACATTTCATTGGTCAACGTATGACAATATTGTCTTTTATTTGTATTCAAATCCTAACTTTTTATCTTTGTCATCGTTTACGGTTTCCCTGAAAATTTTACGCTTGGACCATGTTCATGCATGGATCATAGTGCAATTTAAAAAAAGATTTAAATTGGTTTATAGTTGCTTTCTAGAATCTTTCACTAATATCACAACTTGTCAGTTTAGGGCAGGAGGAAACCCGCAACATCCATAGCGCTGAGTGTTGCAGTAAACCTGCGAGCACCGGCTGGTACTGACAGACCAAGGATGATAACTGTATTGCCACTCTACAGACAGTGCATCCTAAACATAGTGCAACATAAATATAGACTACTATTTGTATGGAAGTAGAAATAACTACCTGTTTGTCCTCCCTGATCTTGTACCCAAGACTGACAAGGCAGGCCTTGAACTCCTTGGGTTCCAGGCGTCGGGACCGGCTCTTGTCGAAGTGGTTGAAGGATGCGCGGAACTCGTTCATCTGCTCTTCACTGATGCCCTTCGAGTCGCGGGTCAGGATCTGGAGAGAAGATTGGCATACTACTGTGTTTGCTTGTTTGTGTGGGCTTCGAGTTGCTTTCAATATTATTTTTCGAACATCACAGCTTGTCAGTTTACAGGAGAGACATGTAACTCCTGCAGGGCACATGTTTCAAGTTCAAACACTACACTACTATTCATAGTCTACCAGCGTGCGACAACACTCTCTGGGTATCGGAACATAGGTCTCCAAATATTGCGGCTACATTATTTAACTCACCTGGTTCTCGACCTCATTGCTGTTACGGGCAATGGCAGTTAGAAGTTGTTCCCAACCAACACGCAGAGTCTGAAATGGAACGAATTAAATAAAAATTGTGAATATTTTTATACCAAAATTCTATTGTATGCCAATATTTTACAAAGTGACAAATAGATAATCAGGAGTTTGGACGCAAATAGATTGCATGGACTATTCAAGTGTTTTAGAAGTACCTAAATAGAAATACATGTAATGGTAATAGTAGTATATTTTTATTATCCTGGCATAAAGTTGTTTACATTGTAAGAGGCCTTAGTAAAAATATGGAATGAGATTCTTCTCAACGTGTGTCACCAATGAGCCTTACCACTGTATATACATAGACACATGCCATAATTGGTCGTACATATAACATTGTTATCAAAGCATTAGCTGTGTAAATCCACTGTATATACATAGACACATGCCATAATTGATCGTACATACAACACAGAGTACATGGACTATCAAATGAATGGCGACTCACCTCCATGGAGTACTGGGTGTATCTGTTCTCGAAAACCATGGCTTCCTGTACTTCCTGTAAGTAGAAAAGTGTTTTTCGTGCTATTCACAACCGATAATGTGCGACATCATCACATGCCTAACCATATCTTTTCCCCTTGGAGGCAACTACAGATGCTCTACAGAAGATTTAGTTTTTTTAGATTAGATTTATTATTGCACCAATGAAAAATAAGATATCAAAGACTGGTCAGTTAATAAAAGATTTCATTAAATTGTTTCTTAACATTGTTTCAGGAATCTTTCAACCTTATGCAACCACAACAAAAAAATAGTAATTACCATATATCGCTACAGTAGCCAATCTGTCTACACATGGTAGTACTACTGTGTGGTACTATTTTTTACTTTGGCTTTTGAGCTCGTAGTGTTTTGTAAGAAAACCCAAAACATGAAGCGAATGGACTTGATGCATGCGCAAACAGCCTCTGACCTCCAGTGGCGATGGATGGACAAGGGAGGTAACCCACCATATTGATCCTCTCCAGCTCGTCCATGTTGACCTTGTAGGCCTGCACAGCGTTGTCCATCTGGCGCAACTTCTTCAGCTGGTCCTCCAGTGAGATCTTCGACTGCAGGCCGATGGAGGCCACTGCGTCCAGGTTTGTCTCGATCCATTGGCCCACCACGTTGGCCTTCTGGGCGAACTCGCGACGCAGACGCTCGTTGTTCTGCTGCCGGGCCATCTCGTTACGCAGCGTCATGTCGCGGTTTGGCACCAGCTGCTGCACCTCCTCCCACTTCTTGGCAATGTCCTGAAACATCAACCGCACCGTCCGTTTCTCAGCTCATCCTATGTGCTTACATCATACACCAACAAGAACCCATCGTAAAATTATTGATCGAGTTATTGCTTTACTATGCTGCAGGAACATTTCAACAATAGGCGACAACAAAATTTATGGAAAAAAAATATTTAAAAAATTGGGTATGCAGGATCATATTACAGTGATGGAAATTTACCACCATTTTTTAAAGTTTTATTTGTTGATAGACATTGGTGCAGAATGAAATGACAACCTAATTGCCCAAAAGAAATGATTTAAGATAAAGGAAATTTCTAATTGTCCATAATGAGTTAACATTAATTTCCCTGTTGTAAACATGAAATAAAGAAACTTTAAAATATTTTATTTTATGTAGGTTATCGTATTGTATGGTATTGTAATAAAATACAGAAATGATTCCACTTGGCATAAAATAAAAAAATACATATTTCTTAATTTATTATTTTCTAAAAATAGTTTGCTTGTGTTTGTCAGAATGCAAATAAATCAATTCTATTTCTTTTCCTGTGGAAATAGCGACAACATAATATAATAGAAATAGAAATATTGAGCATGAACTTAAAAACTGTTCACAAAGCTCCCACAGAAAGCAAACAATGAATAAAATGTGAAAGAATAATTTGACAACAATGTAGAAATGGTGAGCAACATGAGAGTAATGCCATTGTATGAAGATGATCCTCAATATGAAATGAATATCATAGGGATACAATAAACTGTCAAAGAAAAAGAATATTATGCAAAATTCATACCGCTAGTAATTTTCCATGCATACCATCATATTAGCAGATGCCAGGTTACCTTATACAACTTCAAATTTGTTACGATTATTAATAATAATTGAAAGAAATCTAGTAACATGCTCTCTATGTCATGCGATTGAGTGAATTGTTGTTTTACGTCATAGTGGGGATCTATCAGCCATATGTGACAAATCTTTATCATGCACATTAATAAGTACAGTGAAAAATAATTGCAAGAAAAAACATACTGAGCTGATGCAAAAGTTACCATTGTTACAAAACTAAGTCACGTTTTCTCTGGAAATCTAATATAAAGTAAACAAGTATTATATATGTTGTACGAGTGTACAAATTACATCTAATAAGTACTGTAAGTGTCTAAAGATCTAGTGATAATTACTATATTTGTTACATGATATGATATACTAAAACTAACAATTTAGAATGTTCAATGTCCTCAATCACTATCAAATTACTACGTTGTTGTCGTTATTCTACTTAATATGAATCCAAACATGCCAAGAGTGTTCTAAAATGTAGGTTTCTGTAACCTTTTACCAAATTTATCCAAAGACGGAAAGAAGAAAACTTATTTAATGTGATTAATTGATTAATAAAAGAAACATAACATATCACTGTTGTGTTAAATGCAATATTCCCATGCATAGAGCATTCATACATAACCTAAAGTAATGTTTTAATATACTAAACTGTGTTAGACATGTAGTATTGCATCACCATCACAAATACTCATTGCAAATATTATATAAGGCTAATATTAGTGTCAATTTGTTGATTAATTAACAGTATAATACTAGTACACCAGGCATGACAACAAACACAATTGTTATTTCAGCAGAAAACAAGTATGGGTCTAGAGGCTTCAGGCCTCAAACCACATCCAGTGTAAATAAATCCGAAACCTTGAAAATAAATTGACAGAATTCCGTGGAAAATTGTCATGCCTGATATACACGTACCTACATGTACTAGAAATGCAAAACATGCAATATCATTGAGCACAACTTCTGCAAATACCAAGACATGTTAAGTTCTATTTCTGTCATCATCACACCAACGTTCTATTGTTCACATTTACCTCCAGATTACTGTCATATCTTTTTCGATCAAAGTGCCAAAATTTAAATCAATTCAGTGGGCAGCTGATGCAGTGATATTAAATATTCCTGAATGTTTTGGTATTTGAGATAATGCAGCACCTTAAATTAACCTTCTCCCTGCTGGTGACTACCATACATGCCCAGTGGCAAATTGATTCCTCCAGGAAGGAGAAGGTTATGAGAAAACAAGAATATTCTTTTTCTTTCTTTTTTTTTTCTTTTAGTGTGTGCATGTTTATGGAATGGGTGGCTTGGAGGACGATATGCCTTTGCCCTTCCATAAACAAACGTTGACAGGCAAAAATGTTTTAGGGCTCATACATATTTGGTATATCATGCATTACTATCTTAATAGGGAATAATAGATGAGTAAGTGGGTAGTATTATTAACTGGTTAAAATGCAAGAGTAAATATTGTTAAAAATGGCTCGTGCTATAACAAGGGTTTTTTAAATCATCAACACTAACAACTGACCTAACATAATACAAAAGATAATTGAGTATATTTCATATACCCCAAATGTCCACAACATAAATCTGAATAATAGCAACACTTTATGCATGCACATCTGTGTAGCATAGAAAACATTCTGTCCAGAAATAATAAAACAAAACATTAAAAGAAATTCCAATTCTGAAATACTTACTGATGGCAGAAATCCCTAGAAAATTTAGATGCTTACTATTCTTCCGAAAACAAATATCGCAAAATAATTTGATTTTGTGAGAGCAAAAAAAAAGAGGACATTTCGATGGCTCACAGATGAACATACAAACATAATACACGAATGGACGAACATGAAAGCTGTCAGAGTGAGATTAACCCTCGCCGAGATTCGCTGAATAGAAAGACAAGAGAGAGAAGGTTAACGGTGCAGACGAACAACAGGAAAGGTGTCGGGGAGTTATCTGCTCCTTAAACAACCCAAACACCGACTGGGGGTATGATACTAACCTCCTATATCCAGTCCAGGAGGGAAGACAGAAAGTAAAAAGAGGGTCACTGGGTTTAAAACTCGTTCAAAAATGTTGCATGTCGGTTAAAGACATTAAAACTTCAGTGGTTATGTCAATAATGGGTTGAAAAATACAGTTAAGAAATATCATAAACTGAGAACATTACATGTTAATTTGTGTGAATGGGAGGATTTCAAATAACCAGGAATGGGATCTAAGGAAATAAAGTTCTTAGAAAGTAGTTCAACACTGGCACCAGGTTAAAAAGTCCTTCATCAGTCTTGAAATTTCCAGATTATTTCTACTACTTGTTCAAAACAATTCAAAACGATGCACAAACAGTCCACTAAAACACAATCGATGCACATTAATGTCACGTGCAAATATGCTATAAATAGAACAAGAAGTTCCAAGTGCATGGGGGCAGGATAATGATTATATACTTCCAGCACAATATGGAAATGTCCCGACTATTTCAGGGAGATATTGAATGATATCCTATACATGTGGAATATATGGGCTGTGTTTGCTTATATTCCATATTCCATCGTACCTCCATAGGGTCCTCGTCCTGCAAATCACAGCTAATAATTGACTTGGGGGAATTTTGTCTTTGAAAATTTCAATCAATAGGAATGTTGCCTCGCAATGAATCTCATTAATATTGATAAATATTTTATTATCAGGACATGCTACTAGGAGGTATCAGTAATAATGAATGGGGAATTCGTTAGATACAAAAATAAATATTTTTGAAGATAAATTTGAGTACTTGTAAAAGGATTTGTTTATGTCCAAACTTTTGTACGTAAATAAGTGACTGACATTGCAAATTGTTGTACAGAATTAATCTCCACAAGATCAATTAAAATATGTGGAATTAATGAATAGTTAAAGTGAAACTGTGCGATAATAATTTGCTGATTTGGCAATTTGCAGTTAATATTTATTACTTTAATGTGAACAAGCCTGTAAGTAAAAGTAATCATCCTACAATTTACATATTGACATTAAACATATATAGCTTAATGTGAACCTATTTGTATTTTGACATATAGTAACAAATAAATACAATGTAAATATGGCCATGATCTTATTTTGACATTTTATTGATGACAAATATTTACAGCTAAAATGTGAACCTGTCTACACGTGACTTTCACACGACCATTACGTGGAATTGCGTATCCTGTGAGCGGAGCTGGACATACCTGTGAGTGGAGTGTGGAGTACGGATTGTCCGACGGAGCCAGCTTGTACTGCTGAGTCAGCCGGTTCACCTCGGCAACCAGCGAAATGATCGTCGTGAATTCCTTATCCGCCTCGCCCAGAGTGGCCTTGAACTGCTCATGAGCCTCAATCAGGCCCTGATTCAGCATTAACGCAGAGTTAATTAAGGAGCCTGTATCTTTTTTAAATATTGATATGGATATTTAACATCAGAATTGATTCATGCATGTTGTATAAAACAGTATCAAAAATAATTTGTAGAATGAGTGTGATTTGTTTTACGTCCCGATGGGAATCTTTCACCCATATGTGACAATATTTTCCAGAAAGAAATACAAAATACAAAATTCCGTTGGAAATCAGAAATATGACATTCCATCAGAACTTGGAATTATCTTGGAATGTAGAGATGGGACTGTTGGAGTTACCTGGACTTCCTCTGTGGAGTGGACGATGAACATGTCCAGCAGATCTTCCTTGGCACCATCCATCCAGTTGTTGAAAGGCTGCAACATGACATGGTTACAATGTAGCAGTGCAACTCTAGCAACATCTACAAACTATACCATAGCAATGGAAATGCGTGATCTAGATAGTTAGTACTATTTGAAGTAAGTTCTCTGCATTTCTGGGTTATCTCATCTTTTTTTGCTGTTGTGAGTATGCTGTAATTGTAGACCTAAATAAATCTACCCAATTATTTTTAAGGTATGACCATGCAAACCACAAAATAACAACTTTGGTTATACCCAGTATGATAAGCTTCTAATGTGATGTAGTTAAGTATGTGATGTGTGTAGCTAAACAAATGAGATAAATAAAATAGTGGTGCTGCTGATCTAAAATATACATAGCCGAGGCAAATAAAGAGAATATATTTTGACAGCATGGATTTGTAATTTATTGTGAACTCACAGCAGCTCTCTTTGCAAACTCCAGATGGAGTTGATCAATCTTCTCCATAATTCTTTCAGCTTCCTGGAACACAAAGGCAGGCGATCAATGCAACTGGTCAACGGAGGCAACTTGGTCAAGCAAGATATGCAGTCAATAAACAGTAATACCTGGTTTTCATCAAGCTCTTGTCATGCTGCTAAACTTGAACTCGGGATGAAATGTTAATGTACAACAATTTTTCTATTGCCATTTTTCCAATACATTTTTATCATTGAATTCAGCAACAAATGTCAACTCACATCAAGACCTTCCCTTCTTCTCTGTGTTAACATTCCAAGGCGGTCCCACTGATCACAGATAATCTGAAACAGCCAATCAAATGTCAGATGACAATACTCTGAACCAATCAATGAATATACAAATTACATCTCGACTAATAACTGTACTAACAGTGTGCATATTCATACATCCTAATTTCAAGATTGTAACCCATCAAAATTCAAACATTACACTGAACCAATAAACCTGTCCGATACCTAAATTAACTCGGAAACTAATGTTATACATGTATATACTTAATGGTGTTGATTCATTGCCAGACTCACCTGACATCTTTGATTTACTGATGCAACATCGTGATATTCCAATGCACTGGAACAAAACACAGACATGATAGAAAAAGTTGTAGCATAATAGTTTTTTAATGGAAATTAATTTTGGGATGTTTCGTTAAATTAAACATCTTCAAATAATTAAAATCTTACATTGTCGTTCACCAGAAAATAATTTGGCAAATTTAATTCACAATTTATACCAGCTTAACTGCATTATGCCAGTTCAAATACAGTGCCCCCTCGATATAACACGGTCAGATGCATCAAGTATTCGGACTTAAAATACAGCCGCCATTTTTGTCCATTGGAAATCCGTGGATTATTTCTCACGAATCTACAGTTTTCTGTTCATTATCATTTAAGAATGTACAATTTTGTAATGCATTATTTGAGA
>JAUTBQ010164244.1:0-12366 GCA_032361185.1 Lepetodrilus ovalis | reverse complement strand
AAGTGTATATCATAATTCTCCTACTCGTTTTAATCACCTAAAAGTTAGAAATGGTAACTAAATAAATGATTTCTTTAAAAAAAAAAAAAAATATATATTTGTTTTAAATGACTGTGTTCGAATAATTAGAAAATTACGATTTCTCAAAAAGGGTCATTTTCGTATAATTATTGCCAAAAAAAATTTTTTTTCGACATTTTTTTTATGTGTTCGAATAATTAGAGGGTTCGAACTAATAGAGTAATTACGGTAGTATGAATAGTATTGGTATTATTAATTAATATTTATCATTATTAATAACACTATAGTTAATACCATTAGTATTATTAATTATTATTTTTCATCATCATTATCATCATTATTAGTACAGTCGACCCCTGTTTATCTGGACAGTTGCGTTCCCGGTAAAATTGTGCGAATAACTGAATTTCCGGATGTCTGAGTCATTTTACATATGAAAACTGATATATAGTTCCGAGAAAAAAACCGTGTGGATAGTGAGTGAACGAATACCCAAAGTCCGGATAAATGGGGGTCCACTGTAGTAGTATTAGTATTAATTATTAATAATTATTTTTCATCATTATTACTAGTATTATTATTTCCATGGTTTCAGTGCCTCTCGGGGAGTTCAGACGGAGCGATTCGTCTGTGGTCACTCGGTCAGCAACGATGTGTGGCCACGTTCAGAGTTCACAATGAAGGTGTTTGGGCATTGCAGGTAGGCTAATTGAAGGAATTAATCAACCAATTACCTACCCTTGATGAATTTTACAGACAATTGACATTGTTATTGGCAAGGTAAGAGACATATGAGAATAGTTGTATTCAGGTTAGATATATGGATCCTTGCTAAAGTAGTGCTACTCCATAATTCTTTAGTCATGGCATTCAGTATTTTGCTGACTAGCCAATCAGCAAAGGCTATGTCTCTAGCCAATCAGCAAAGGCTTACTCTCTAGCCAATCAGCAAAGATATAGTCTCTAACCAATCAGCAAAGGCTATGTCTCTAGCCAATCAGCGAAGACTTGGTCTCTAGCCAATCAGCGAAGGCGTACTCTAGCCAATCAGCAAAGGCTTAGTCTCTAGCCACTCAGCAGATACTTAATCTCTAGCATATCATCAAAACCTCAGTCCCTAGCAAAGCATCCAAATACATGTATATCAGTTATACAAAATTCAATATGTACTTATGCATGGGTTCCTTTCAAATCCATTTGTTGTGTCTCATGGATGACTTCTGATGTCATCTTCTGTTCTTGCAGGCCAATGAGTCATTCTCAGTTGTGTATTCCGGCGGTAGAGACCGACAGATTTGGGCAACCGACATAAAGAATCCTGACAACAGAACACTCCTGTGTGAAGAGAAGTTCCCTATTTTGAAGGTATTTAAGGAATTCGATCATCTCTATTCCTCCTTCCTACTGTGTTTATGAAGATGTCTTGGTATACCAGTACAACATGGGTAACTGCAAGGTTTCATTACCTCAACTTTTAAGCCAGTAGCAGACTACTATGAAATACGCTCAGCGTGTCATCTCGGCCAGCTAAGATGATAGTTTGCTACGACATCTCTGTGTGATGTATGACAGCGATATCGCTCACAGAGACAATTTCCAAAATAACACTATTTTAATGTTGATGTGCAACTTGCAACCCAATGGAAGTTTTTAAACATATCTATGAAATTAAGATACGTGTTACTTTCTGATTTTGATCCTGTCACCATCGATTCATTACAACCACACCTCTATGAAGCATGTCTGGTTTTCTGTAGCTTTAACCTCTCCCTGCTAGATTAGGCACATACACTGCTGTTTAGGGCATCTCTGGTTGCTTGATATAATAATTTTTTCTTTTATTACATGAAAGTCTTGCTTACAAGTTACATTTTCTTACAGTTGGAGTTGCACTCTGAGCAACAGTCTCCGTCAATATGGGCTGCGACGACCGACTCCAGCATCAGGAACTGGGTGGGTGAATGCTTTGTCACGACATGGCTGAAAATAGCAAACTTTGCTTTATTGTACGACTAGGGCTGCTCGATATATTCCTTCTAGGGCTGCTCGATATATTCCTTCTAACTTGGGAAATGGTGTACAACCACACTCTTGAATTGTGTTGGGTATTTATCTAGATATTTTGACGCATCTTCCCAGTTTGGGACTTTGACTGATGCCAAAAATATTGAATTTTAATTATATAAGTGTATGTCTCACATGTGAAACTGTTGATAATTTGTACTTTTTTTTCAGCCAATCAAAGTTCCCAACATGAGAGCATCAGGAGATTATGAAAACGATAATTATCATCCAGCGTTTACGCAACCAGACTTTACGATTAAAGGTAGCCTAGAAATTTGATAATGCAATTCATACTGATTAGCAATAAGAATTATTTTAATCGATATAACAATCGTCGTGTATGAGGGACAGTTGGCTTAAGCAATAAATAGATTTTTTAAATTGATAACAAGAGGTAACGTTCAAGAGTGCCATTCATAAAAATAAATTTTAAAATAAAAAAATAACTAATTTTTCTGATTGTTTTCTGTACTTATGTTACAATCTGATGTTTTATCTTTGTTACGCAGGCGGACCAAGCATTCGACAATATTATGTGTTAAATGACAAGAGGATTATTTTAGCCAAAGACACGGATGATTGCGTAACACTTTGGGATGTTTTGACGGTAAGTTACCGTTATCTTTAGTGTTCAAACCGAACTAGACTTTCAACTGCAACTGCATCCCGGATAGTTAACGTCATTGTAAACTTGAAAATATATATGTTCCATTTTTTTTGTTTTTTTGAAAGGCACGTAAAGTTGAAGACCTAGGGAAGAAGGATTTCGAAGAGGAAATTAAGGCACGAATGAAGACGGTGTACGTTCCAAATTGGTTCTCAGTCGACCTGAAGACAGGTGTAAGTATTCATTGTGTCAGGATATTACTTATTCTTTAGTCTTGATCTAGTCGAGTATGGGTGAAAAGATTCCCGCTGCGACATAAAACAATAACTCACTCACTCATCCTCGCTCCTGTGAATGTAACGCTTCCGTGGTAGAGCATGGTCCCATGCATTGCATGGTAGACCGCTCAGGGCGCAAGTTAAGCACGCTCGGTCGCGGACAGTAGTTGGATGAGTGACATAACCTGAGAGTATCTAGCATTCAATCCTATCCCACACAGGTGCAAGTTGAAAAAGATGGGCAAGACTTAGTTCGATGATGCCTCTGTTCACCCAGCAGAGAATGGGTACCTGGTAGGAAGATATGGTGATGTGAATGTTAACACTCTAACGCCTGCAGTACGGCATCTTGGTTGTATACTCCCTAGGGAGTCGAGATGGAAAATAATTGCACAGCGATCTATTGACCAGGGTAATGAGCATCGATGGCTGGAAATTAGGCACTAAAATCATCAGTATTGTTATTATTATTATTATTCCTCGTTCATCCATTACAGCTGTTGACCATACACTTGGAGGAGTCGGATTGTTTCGCGGCCTGGATGTCGATCCGAGAGCTGGGGATGACCATGTCGCCAGATGCTCCAGATTCTAAAAGTAAGAATAACGCTGTAAAGCTTGGAGAATTCAGCGCCAAATTTACGAGGGAGGTTTTTGGAGCAGGATGATTGTTGTGGTATTGACCATGTTTTGTTTATATTTTCAGTCAACATTGGTAGCTCTCTGCTACAAGCATTACTTGAGCACTGGCCTAAAGCGCAAGTGGAGGATTTACCAGGTGAGTAATTTGTACATTGATGGAGGGCAGGATGTAGCGCAGTGGTAGAATGTTGAAATTCGGTGCAAAAGGTACCGAGTTCAACTCCCGCCCCACGGGGGCCCGGCATCAATTTCGCAGAAGTTACATTTATGACATGATATTGATAGGATGGACTGTCTGTAGAGTGGCACTACAGTTAACATCCTTGGTCTATCAGTACCAGCCGGCGCTCGCAGGTTTACTGCAACATTGACGGATAATAAGTTACCAGCATCATTTCTGGGATGTCGCCTATAGGTGAGATATTCCCACTGTGACGTAAAGGAATAATTCATTCATTTCTGGGCTGTGTTAGTTTTCTAACAGTTTATTTACTAGATGATCTCGTCATATCCATTCGCATGTCTTCTAATTTTGCACCACACTTGCTCCAAACGATGATGCAGCTATTTATTAACCAATATGTCTCGTTTCAGAAGCCGGGACGGGAACAGACAAATCCTCCAACTCCAACAACATGTTCAGTGTGCCAGGCCACACACCGGTTATATTTAGGTCAGTCAATTTCTCATTTATCGTATTTGCTAATAGTTTTGCCATGTAGCATAATTTTTAAGACAATCCAGGGGAGATAACTTGAATTATGCTAGGAATTTGAGAGTAAAGAAAAAGGTGATGTACAGTTATTAGGGGTAAATATTAATTTAGATGTTTAAATGTTGGTTATTATACTGGTCAGTTATGGGAACAGACATGAGTATATGAAGTATTTACCATACTGATGTGAACATAATAGGAACACTTGAAGGAATGCTGTAATGAAAGTTAACTGCAGCTACGATAAGCATCAGTTCAGTCAATTAAAACTGAACAATTGTATTTTCAGGTTTCAACCTTCCGCAAACTGACATGCGATATGTCAGTAATATGATCTTGGAGAGTAGAATTTAGGCTTTTGCTAACAAAATGAAATAAAAAAAATAAACATGTATCTTTTTTTAAATAATATAAACAAAATATTAAAATAATATAAAAAAATATATATTAAAAAAATTGGAACAGTATGCATGTGATGACATTGAATAGCAGCTCAAAATCCCCCAAAATATTTATAAAAAATATCTGTTTCAGTGAGGTCGGAGGTCGGACACTGTTCCGCCTGTTGAGTCGAGATGCTGGGGGCGAGACTGAGCAGATGCTGCTGAATGAGACCGTGCCCGCGTGGGTGGTGGACGTGGTGGTGCAGAAGAACCTGCCAAAGTTCAACAAGATCCCGTTCTTCCTTCAGCCCCACCCTAGCACTGGCATCAAGCCAATCAAAAAGTAGGCTGGAGCAATTATGCAAATTTGTAAAATTCCGAGTGAAAATGAATGAATTAGTGCTTTACATCGCAGCAGGAATATCTCGCCCATAGGCGACGAACCGAGAGAAAAAGAATGGATATTATTTTATTTAGAAGTTTATGAAGTTATCACCATTGGTCTGTCAGTACCATCTGGTGCTTGCAGAATTGCTGAAACTTTCACTGCTACGGATATTGAAGATTTTCTCCTGCCCTAAACTGACAAGCTGTGATATGAGTGAAAGAATCTTGCCAGCACCTTAAAACCCACATTAACAACAAAATAAACAAAATAAAAATGATCGTCGCATTTGGAAGAAAGATTTCTGAGTATGGTTTCACAAACCTCTTGTTTCCATTACCAGACAAACTTGTAGTAGATAATAGAGCTTCGTAAAAATATACCCTGTTGTGATTGTCGCAAATGGGTGAAAGATTCCCGCAGTGACGCTAAACTCCATAATCTCTCACTCACCGTGCTGTGACATTAAGCCACAAATCAATATTGATCATTGACAATAATGGACCAAATGGGTTTATGCGATGACCAATATTTTAGTTTTTATTATTTTCATTTCTTTATTATTATTATTTTTTCCCCCACACCAATGTCGATACATGAGAAGAATATATTACGATTTGTCACAATGAGCTGAAGTATTGTTTGAACATGCAATGACCGATATATTTTCCAGGGACCGTTTATCGGCCAGCGACATGATCCAGGTGAGGAAGGTCATCGAACACGTGTATGAGAAAGTGTTGGGTCAAGGGTCAGATGCGGGGTCACAGACGGCCAATAGCAACGGAGGTCAGGACAAAGATGGGGAGAAAGAGGAAGACTTGTCGTCCATCGCTGAGGAGCGAGTAGAACTCACGTGCAATGACCAGGTCAGTCGACATTTGACCAATGGTCAAAGTTTAAAAAATACAAAATTACAATTTGAAATTAAATTGGGTCATGTTCATATTTTTACGGTTGGAAATGTTTCGCTTTCGGTTATTAATTTAGGTGTTCAAATTATTGGAAGGTTCGAATTACTGGAGTAATTACGGTACTTACTCGCTAGGTAAATGTGCGCCACTTTGGTCTACTTTCGGCGGTTAGACCGCTTTATTTGACAAGTAACCCGACAAATTTCGAGCCGACTTGTGACAGTATGTGATGACCGGCACATCTTGGTTGGACAAAAACCAGTTAACTGAGTAGACTGAGCTAGGTTGTGCCTGGGTATCCTTTCACGAAGCTCTCTTATCCACTAAGAGAGTGGTAGCGCTCACCTTGCCGATAGCTAATACACTGCTAAGAGAGCGCTACCCGTCTCTTAGTAGATAAGAGAGCTTTGTGAAAGGTTTGTTTTAATTGCCATCTTGCTGTTACGTGATGTACCACTGTCTGCCAAATCAAGCAGACCTTCTCATCCTTGTCTTTTCTCGTGCAGGTGCTTGATCCAAATATGGACCTGAGGACCGTCAAACATTTCATCTGGAAGCAGACGGGAGACCTGACCCTCCATTATCGACCTCTCGCCAAGAAAGACTTCCACGCCTTCTGTAAATATTCCATAAATGCTGACTGAAAGCGAAGACATCCAGTACATATCCATTTCTATTTGTACAAACGAGAACGACTCTGTGACGTTTATTTATTAACCCTCTACCTGCTGTGGCCGACTGGAGATGTCTCAAGTACCCGAGAGTCTGGGTGATGTAGCAGGCCAAGGGTTAAACAGACTCCTTTTGTGAAGAGCGACTGGTGGGAATTCAAACAGAATAGATATGTGAAGATATTCTAGTTCTTTTTTGATGCTGGAAGGATTTAGTTTGTGAACATTGTGTCTCCCCGTAAATCGTAAGTCTACTGTTCATTGAATTTCATGTAGAGTATACCTTTCAATTTTAGTTTCAGTGAATACAATCATGCAATTCCATTCGAAGTGTTCGTAGTGCTAGTTCTAATAATCATGATTCCAATTTAGTGCATCCCATTTCTGTTTTAATTTTAAACTTTTTTTTAAGAACACGATTTATTGAGAAGATTGTTCTATTGGACATCTTGAATTATATTCAAGAACAGATTATAGAGAGATGCTTATTATTTGTTTGGTGTAACTACCTTAGAGGAAATCAAATCATTTAATATCTAGAATGCATAATACTGACTTTTTTCTTCTCATATCTGCCTCGTCAAGAATTCTATGTTTTGTCTAATTTGATGTCAGGTTGTAGACATTAACAGTACATCATTGATGTAGATGGAAATCTACAGGAATCGGACTTCATTATTATGTGAACTGGCATCATCATGCATCAATGACGAAGCAACTGCCTGGAGAGAGAGATCTCAAATTGATGTATTGTGATTGTTAAATCGATGGCACTTGACTGTTGACTAGTATATGTGCTGGCTAAGCCCGCATCGTGTAGCATTGGTCATTCAACAGCAGTAGCAATCGTAATTGTGCAATAAGCAAGACTGTACAGACAGCAGAACCCAGCAGTAGACTGTTTGACCATTCCTGTCCACTACCTACACTCAATATGTTCGGAAGTGCATTTGGAAACACAGAAGTGTGTTTGTGTGTTACTCAGAATCTTGTACGTACACAGAATCTGGTGACACATAGAGTTGTGTTGGACAAACAGGTTTGTGCTCAACTTACACAGAAGTCTGCATTGAAGTTTGTTTGGATATGCGGAAGTGTGTTTGACTACTCGGAAACATGTTTGGATGTTGTTATGCAGTAACCAGTAACGGTATAGTTTCTTGTTGGGACACATAAATTTGCTTGGATATATGGACGTGTGTTTGACTACTCGGAGATGTGTTTGGGTACAGGAAACGTGTCTGGATACACATTTTCGATATTTGCTGTTTGTCGATTATCTGAGAGTAATGAACCAGTACATTGTGCTTTTAGTTCGCTTGTCCCTTTTCTTGATATGACACTTTACACTATTACAAGTGCTTTATGTTCCAAGTAAAATTCTTTTTAAATCATGAATACGACTATTATTTTTTCTCATCCATATTTCTTACAAATGTTTACAAATGCCCAAGAGCTGATGTTATCAATGAAGTAGGAAAATGTTGTGCACTCACCGGGACTACCCTAGATTTGTCACGTGCTCGTCCAGATGTAGCCATTGTCGCATGTTCATAGTTGTCACTTGCAAGAACCCTAAATTTCTCAATTACTATACGGTAGTGAATAAATTAAAAACAATACCTGTGATGTTACTGCCATACATTACTGTCAGTTTATTTTGTACATATTTGTATATGCAGCTGTAAATGTACCAGTCGCTGTGAAATGTACATTTTCTTTGCGTTTTCTTGGCGTGGCTCATCATTTGTACAAATGGTATTCGGCAAGCTCAATATATCTTGCCAGTTGTTATATTTAACTGTATATGATGTGTAAATAAAATAAAAGTCAACAACAATTTGTACTGTTTTCATTCAAAACCAGCCAAGAAATTCTGCTGATTTCCTCCTTTTCGTTATTCGAAAATGCCGAAAGACAATAAAAGAGGAACATTAAGTGTAGACATTTATTCATCCAGTGAGCTATTAAACAACAATCTGAAAATCTTTTCTTAGGTTACAGTATTACCAAGTTTCAGTTGTAGGACATAAATGCAATCCTTGCTTTTGAGGTAAAAAATGAGACAAAATTAAGCATGTAATGACTAGTTATATCATGTAATCTGGCACAAAAAGTTGAGATCCATCTAAAATTGCACTATTTAACAATGGTACATTGTCAAATATATTTCATTCTAGATTTATATGGAAATTAATCCTAGTACACAATGAAAATAAAATACTATCCAGGTTGCCATGTAGATTATTAAATGCTGACAAAAGAACACATACATTTAATATACATAATTCATATGCTCAACAAAATAAATTAAGGACCAGCAGGTATTTTGGGAGGAAGCTTTCTGAACTTTGCTTAAAGATTCTGGTGCCTTTCTTCTTCCAGTGTCCCGTCTATACTAAACTCCAGGGAGTAGCTAGACATTTGGAAAGTCTTCGTTGTTCTATAGATTCATAAAGCTAAGTTTTTATGTCCAAATAAGCTACTTGACCTTCATAAATATTGTTGAGTAGATTTGCAGTTGAAGACTTTTCAGCGTACATATAGGAAATTCTGCGACTTTTAAGCTATCTGTCTTATTAGAGTAATGCTTATTCAGGTGGTAATTTTAGATTTACTGTTATACAAACACTACAATACTTGACGAGAAACAGAAACTTGCCGAAGTATCGAGTTAAAATTAGATTTCTAGATCATGTGAGTGTAGGGATCAAATTCAAAGATTTATCCCGACATTTCTAAGAAGAGTCGAAACATCAAAACAATTTGAGTTGGAATATCTATTACTTTGAGCCATTTTAGTCTTATAAATATGTAACAGGAGCATTGACATAGATACCTCTCAAACATTAAACTTCTTATTGCACACTGAAGCAATTCTTTGCCAAAAAATTGCACACAATCATGAAACTTATTTCAGAGAAATAGTCTAATTATAATTATGTCTTGGATATATTAAGTCTCATTTCAAAAAACAGCTTTAGTGACGTTTCTGTTTACAGTAATGTGTTCATATGCTTTGACATACTAGTGTGTATATAAACACAGCAAAGATTTATATATACCGTAAACAAGAGATAGATATAAATTATTTGGCAGGATACCGGTGTAGAAAATTATCTGAAACTAAATAACACATCTGGTACACATTATAAATTTCTCTATTTCACTTCCACTCGATAAAGTCCAGCTTTCATTTCACGACCAGAGCAACACACTGAGACAGGTTTCTTTCCTCCATACACGAATAATCTCAAGCACGATAAATACAAATATGTAAAGAGTCCATGCTAGCAAAATGCACTAACATGTAAAAGAACATGTGAACGTAAGCAAACATGAAAAATATTATGATGCTGATGAACATGAAATACATATACATATATCTGCACAGCAAACTCATGGCCTGTATAAATGAAGTAAGAGATTGCATGTGCACACTCGCAATGTAATAACAATCGACTAGAAACAAACATGCAAGCAAATATATATATATATAACGACATCAAAATCGATCTTTGCATGTGAATGTAAACACAGACATTACAAAGGCTTTCAGATCTTGTACAGACGATTGATACAACTGTAACTAAAATAGTGAGCGATTGAGTTAATGTTTTACGTCGCAGCGGGAATCTTTCACCCATACATGACGAGAAACTAAAATAAATTCTTGGTTCGATTCCTTTCCTTCTCAGCAGCAAGATCTAATGAAACACCGTCTTCCTCTTACCCTTGTGTGGACTCGCCATTGACCAGTTAGCTGGATCTCTTTTGTCCTTTAAACTCAAAATCAACCAATCAATCTTTGCAAACCTGTTTATATTTTTGACTGGCATATTTATGGCAGTGCGTGTGAAAGTATTCTACTTATTTTAATCCAAATACCAGTTAGGTAATTGTTTTAATAAACATGATCGACCATTTTTTCAAATAAGGAAACATTATTTAACTAATTTTCTAAAATTACTCATGATGTCATAAACGATATATTGTGACAGAATGATAGCAGCAATAGAATAACTGAATTTCAACTGAAACAATGTTTTGTTTTGTTTTTACAAAATAGCAAAAATAGGAATAGAAGTAATCTGAGGTGCATTCAAGATAGAATACATATGAATACATATGCTTATGTATTGCTACATAAGCCATTCAGCCAGCACATGTAGCAATACGTACCGTAATTCTCCTAATAGTTCGAACCCTCTAATTATTCGAAAACATAAATTAATTGGTGAAAAAAAAAAAATCCTTCTCTAATTATACGAAAATGACCCTTTGGGGGAAATCGTAATTTTCTAATTACAGTATCACAGTCATTAAAAAAAATCATAAAAAAAATCATTTATTTAGTTACCATTTCGAACTTTTAGATGATTAAAACGATTAGGATAATTACAGTATACACTTTCAACGAGTACAACAACCAGGAGCGTCATAATCTAGACTACAGGCAATTGAAATAGGCCATTATTTTGTTTCAATGTTTTATTTATTTATATTTCTTTTTTAAATGTCATATTTTTAACAATATTAATTTATGGGCTTAAATATATTTGTAGTGATAATAATTCAGTATTGAAAAATATAAAATATTTTTTGATAAAACAGCACATATTTTGTACTTTAATTTTATGTCTCTAATTATTGGAACACAGACCATTTTCAATTTTCGTATTTTTCTAATAATTTGAAGCTAAAAATTTAATTATTTTTACCTGTTCAAACTATTAGGAGAATTACGGTATTCATAAAGCGAATGCACTGAATGTATGTGCAGACTGGTTTCCGTGTTCATGTTTCCTACAACCCGTTCAGCCAAGACAAGTAGTGTATTGTATTGTGTATTCAAATATATTGGATCTTAAACTAACCCCACATCAGCTCAACTGGGGTGCGTTCAAGCTGCGCTACATTTACATTTGCTACTCTACTTTTGCTACCATATAGTAGGTCGTTGAACGGCTTCGTGTGTATCACTTCCTACAAATAATACGCAGTATAGACACGTAGCAAAAATACATGCTGGCTTAACAGCTTCAGTAGGCAATGTAGCAAAAAGTAGTGGAGCTTGAATGCACCTCAGATCATCTCAACAGTGAGCACAAGGGAGATAAGCAGGTTATTGCAGTTTTGATTTCGGCAGGAGATGGTCAGTTTTGATTTTAGTTGAAGCTTTGGTTGTGAAATACTAGTAGTGCCTCAATGGTTCTAATATCACATCCAACTGGAAAACATCCAAGTATGTATGTGCTATGTTATGCCAGCAAAAAAAAAAGTTTAATAGGTCATAATAATTAATCAATATTGTTCACTCTCTCTATCACTATCGTTTACCTGACGAAGACAATACTGTTTCCATAATGGATATCAAACTAATATTCTGTCCAAGTTAATAAACAGCAAACTAATCTTGTGCCAATCTAATAAACAGCAAACTAATGTTATACATGATTTAATAGACAATCTCTCTCATATCTAATATAATAATTCACATTCTTAAGATCTTTGCACACTTTGGTAGTCTATGCATTTTGCGCCACGTGGAACACTAGGCGAGATAACGCACCATTCATCGCTGCATTCGACCATGTCGACATCACTGTTAACTAGGGGTGTAACGATAAGTCGATAAGTCGACCTATTGCGATAGTGTGTGTCCCGATAGCAATCTATCGATAGC
>JAUTBQ010164233.1:0-12367 GCA_032361185.1 Lepetodrilus ovalis | reverse complement strand
CAAGTGTTGACCGTGTTCTGTCCAGCCACATGTTCTTCTCCGGCCACCACAGCAGATGGTCTGACCAGTCCAAGGCAATGTCTGCAAACGAGAAAACGAAACGTCAAAATACGGACTAAAAGACAAGAGCTGTAAAGTGGTCAACATCTATATAGCTGGGTTAACCTTCTTTCACTAAGCAACTGGAAATATAGGAGTAAGAATTGTGGCTTAATCCATTGGGTAGAAGGACATTCACACTTGATAATCTATGTGGGCATCTATGGTTACCTGCAGCTGGAATAAGGTTAACAGGAAAATATATATCTTACTCGGATATACATTGTTTTTCATTTGCAACCAATTTTATCATATCAAATACAAAATTGACATTACTGTAAACAATGTCAACGAAAGCATTGTGTGTAATACAAAGTCTAAGTGTAGTGTAAGTGTAGTGTAATTTTAGTGTATCATTAGTGTACACCAAGGAGTATGCATCTAATACACCTCACCTCACGCCACCCCCACTTCCACTATCCACCAATGACCACACCCACCCTATAAATAAACACAGGTGGTGTACAGAAAACGACACAATCATTTCAGTGCACGCAAATTATTCCATGTGTATGGAGGCTTTAACATTTCTGTCCTCACTGCATTCACTAATCGTTCACTAAGTTCACTAATCGCAGACAAGTGCTGGGGTTTGCAGACGTATCTCTCTGCGCCAGGGTGTGACTAGCTACTGGGAGGCCTGCTGCACTCTGGGAACTCATTAAAGCGCCACTGCCGCTGATGTTAATTAAAGGGACATGCCATGTTGTGTTTTTAATTCTCGGGTAAATGTGGTAGCAAAATAATGGTTTAGCATGCATTACGACACACTATATACAACATATAATTATGCGTTGCATATTTGCCCCCAAAAAAATTCTGTTAAGATTTATCACAAAAAAAATAGCGGTTTATACAAGTAATACATGTACATGTACCTATCATATTTCTGGGAGATCATGTTCTTCTGTATATATAACGCCTGATTCATATTATTACAGAATTAAGGACATCGCTTTGATCTTTTAATGTCTGACCGCCGAGGTTGAACACTCACATGAAAACTGACAGCAGCTAATATAGGATAATAAGGTTATGTCATATCAGTCTCTTGGGATTTTACAATCAATAAATATCTGTCAGGAAAGCAGTATTTGAAACTATGGTCATAACAGGGTTTTTCTCCCTTGTGTGAACTCGCCTGTGATCACGCTTTTGGACTTTTGATCATCTAAGAGTTGGTTGTCTTTTTCTTTGCCTTAAGATGAGAAAATGCACACACCACCATCAATATGGTTATGTCATAATTTTCAACTATCACTGATAAACCGGTAACTCGAAGTATATTGTGGGAATTAACCTTTTATACCACTGTCTTGATGTACTTCCTGTTTCAACCAGAACTTTGTTTAATCATGATACACCATGGGTTAATACCAATTTGCTGCTACCAATTGTTTTAACTCCTATAAGTACCCATTGCCCGCTACCATCATGCTCAATACATTGCTGCCAAATTATGTTCATTAGCCAAGTATTGGCTACCACCATTCTCAACACATTGCTACCACCATGTCTTAATGCACTGCTATTGATGTTTAGCAAACTATCGGCTACAACCATGTCTTAACGCACTGATACAACCGTATTTTAACTGATTGTCCACAACCACCATGTTTCAGCATGAAAAGACATTCAGCGTCCTCCTCTAACACCATACATCAGCTGTCAGCAGTCTGGCTGAACCATTGTGAGGTCATCACTACCAGAGATTGCAGTCCACACCTGTATGACATGACACCTGTATGACATGCTGAGAGGCCCATGACAAATCCTATTGTCCATGAACATGCTGCAGTCCTTACAATTCCCGGACTGCACTGACCGAAGCTGACCGGAGCTGCCCAGTCCTATTGTACAGGAATTCACATCCTTATTGACCACCTGAGAGCCAGTCAATGGGACGGCCAGATTGTACGCGACGCATTAACACGTTATCTGTCGAAACTGTGATTTGCTTGATGAGATTTATGTAAATCATAGATTGTTCATTGGAAAATGACACTGGCATATCAATGTGAAAGAAAATAGAACGTGTACATTGTTACAAGTACTGTGAAAGATGAACGGTGTGGTACAAATCAACAAAATATAACAAAGCTAACAAATAATATTGTCTTTCTAAATCATGAATGTATTATGTCCATGTTTTATCTATCTTTCTAATTCTGAACAGACAACTTTCATATTTCAAAAATGTTCATGGATATACATATATCTATAAAAAGATATCATATTGTTCAACGTTGGTAAAACTAGAAGTTCTAATGAAGTAAAACTGTGTTTTGATGTAAGAATACTTCTGCAATGTTCAAAGTGTTCTATATCATATTTAGTGATTTGTCTCCGAAAACCAATGTTTGTTCCTGTTCCATTCTGTTAGGATCTGTTCCAGTTCAAGTTTTGTTCAGTCTGTAAAGTCCAGTTCAATTCAGTCCAGTTCAGTTCCAGTTCCAGTTCAGTTGAGTCCAGTTCAGCCCAGTGCCCAAGACCTGCCCTGTATCTATCCCTGTTACACTCATCCACCATTAAACAACTCATCAAAACTTCATATTTAGACATGGACAAGTAACCATCACTCCAACCTGAAATTAAACATGGACACCCCAAGGGCAGCACATGGACACCCCACGAGCTCGCATTCCGCCCCCAGCCATTGAAACCTTCCCTTGCCTCCGACCACCCAAACCATGTGCGGACATATTGGTCATTTCGACACCCAGTGACTCTGCTGCAATTGTTGTGGTGGCTGTATACCTGCCTATTAGCCGGCTCATGGCCAAGAAGTGGCTATCGGCCAACCCTCACATCTGTGTAATGACAGACCGGCTGACATCCTGAATAGCATTCCGTGTTCCAGGGGTAATGGACTCCATAATGAGAGCCTTGGCTGATCAGTGTCCAGCAAAAAGCATGTCCAGCCTTCAGTCAGTCATCACCAGTCCCAAGAAACCATCTTGGCTTGAGGTTGTACTAGGTTTATGATGCCCTATTCATGAAACCTCAAATGAGCATGGCTCAGTTATTCTTCATTGACCGTTCCCCATTAACTGTCGGCAGTCATATTCAGTGAACCACGATCTATTACAACACGGTCAGCCTTCATGCTAACCAATAGAAAAGAAATTTTCCTTGAGACATTTCCACAACCGTGATTGCTTTGTGCGGCCATATGTCAGGGGCTGGTCAGTCTCTGGTCAAGTAATGGTCAGTAATTGGCCGTAATCGAGTAGTATCTGATTGAGATTCCTGGTAAAATATCCATAGATATCCGGTCAGGTGGATGATACATGGGTTGAAGAGTGACACTGAACATTTTACCATTAACACTGCAGGATACAACCAGTAAAACTGTCAACACAGACCGGCTAAATAATGGCTTTAATTTCAACCAATATACAAAATACCCAGAACGAAATATATTTTGATCTATCAAAATTTCTGCCTATCCACAAACCTGATGAGTAGTGGGTGAACTGCGCGAGTGATTATGGAGCTTAATGTCGCTGCGGAAATCTTTCACCCATTTGTAATGACTGTTGAACTGGACATATTTTCACCCCAAATATTTGCCACCAATAATTGCCATTCATTTTTCAGGACTAGGTACAGTATCTTCATCATGGTTTTGTGAAGTTCTGAACACTTGTACCCAAGCTGTAGAGAATACACCTAGTCTGGATCGGGATCCATGTTCGGGCGCCAGTGTGAGATGCATCAATGTACCCAGTGGGGGTTGGGATGGTACAATATCTTCTATTCTTCTCAAATGGATATAGAAGCTGGCAACATAATATATGAGACAAGATAACTTGTGGCCAATCTTTGTACAGTTTTCAATTTAATCAACTACATCAATACAGACAAGCCACAGATGGCTGAACACGTCAGAGGTGTTAGACGATCTTTATAGTTGATGTAGGCCTGAAGATATTGACAAACTTACTTATAGTGTTTTGAAAATAACAGCATATAGTTGTCATGGAAAGTTGCCTCAGGATGTTACCCAATATGCATGTATTCATTGTCACAGTCATGCCTTGGGCCTATTCACAGCCTTGGGTTTGCATGGAAAATGAATAACCCTGAATGTCAATCTATGAAGTATGCTAACATGACTATTTTGCTGACTTTGAGAGAACCTTGATGCCTAGTGATTAGAGCTACCAGTGGTTAACCATGTTGCTTCCAACACCCATGATGGCTCTATCAGAGGTTAACCCTTCACACCACATCATCACCCCCATATCAACACCCACACCCACACTATTTCTGACTATTTCCCCAAGAAGTACTGTAACTCTTCTCTCTGTGAAGTATGCTATCTTATCGCCAGTCAGAGTCTGGACCAACCCCAGGGAGACACAGCGGCTTCTAAACACCTGCACTGTGTCGGACTCAGGCATTGGCTGAATTGATAGCAGATCCGCAGCAAATATGAAAATTATAACAAACCAAACAAACATAATTATACCTGAATAGAAATCAGAGTATAAACTGGGCATGAAATCAAAGTTCTGTCAAAAAGAGTTGAAACATTTCTGAATATTTCTACGTAATCGTATATTACTTTTCAAAAAATCTAATCACACAAAAGTTCATTTTGAATAATCTAATAACATCCTGTGTCTTGCAGATATCATCGCACCTTCGCAGTGGTCTCATAACACACCCCTTGCCCTTTGAATATCACTGTATAAGCATTTTAATACAAATTCAGTTCCTTGCATTGACTCCTGCAGTTGACATGGTCAAAAGAGGACTGTCGCTTTCATCTGAATTCAACAATCAAGATCCACAGAGCATTACAGCCATGGAATTGACGTTCACCTAGTTTTGTCCACCCACCAATCTGGCCCACACTTTGTCATCCACCCAGCAAACTGATTGACACCACCAAGTTGAATGACGGGCTCTCGACTGCAGATTAAAGAGGCTAGATCTGTGCAGTTCACCGAGGACAGCGGGGTGCTACAGTGTCCACAGGACAATAGCCTGGTGCTGGAATGTACCCTGGAGGGGGTGGGGTGGCGTGGACCTTCCAGGGGGTAGAGTGGAGTGGACCTTGGATCCCTCGGCAGCGGCAGTGAGTGCAGTGTCTGTCCATACAGATTCTTACAATGTAGCAAGGAGTAAAGGTGCATATGTCATTGAAAGTATGTCTTCAGATTGAGAAAGGAGGGGGGAAGGCTGGTCTCCAGCCACCTAGTGCAGGGTCCTTGTGGAGGGTCCACTAGACTAAGGGTCCCCAGACCCAGACTTGTGATCTATTCACCAGACCAGACCCAATTTCCAACTGATTGGCTCACATGACCAAAAAATATAATAATACTGTTCGTGTCGGGTTGGGTCCAAGAAATGGTCTTCTGGGTCCATTTAGATCTTTGCAATGTATTACAAGCTTAAAATTAACATTTATAATCCGAAGAGGACAACAGGTCAATGAACCTAAGATCATTTGATAACTGGTTCAACAATCTTTCAATTTAATTTCTATAACACATGACCTAATTATATATCCCGATTCTGGTTTTTATGTACATGTATTTCCAACACTGTTGACAAGAGGTTACTTCTGAAATCAGTATGGGTCATAATGTCATCTTGATTATATAAACAGACCAGGGCTATTTTGGCGCTATCCAACCAACTAGGTGATAGCTTTATCTACAGTGTATATATATATATATATACACCAGGAAAATAGCAACATCTGTATCCATGGAAACGGCAGTTAAGGACTATCTATATACACTGGAATGGTTCTACGAGAAATACCATACCACTGATTGCTGTGTATGTGCAAACAAACAAAACGGAATTTGATAAAAATAGACTGGTGTGTTGCCACCACATGTTTGGATTCAAACTCAAAAACATAGATATTTAGATTCAATTATGCTAGACAAGTTACCAAGGAATGCAATGATGATATTTTCTGACAGCTAATCATAATCACTGCTCTGTATGGCATCTATAGATGACTCCAGCATATTTGAGGTTAAACTGTTGACATCAAGAAAGCAAATATATTTTACAATAGCTGAAAAGATCATAATTGTGCAGGGTAGCAAAGGTTATTATCTATAAGAAGATATTTTGCAGTTTTTGAATTCTTAATATGATTAATGACCCCACCCACAGCAACAACAGCACTTGTCACAACCCTTATCTCACCAACCGCCACCCCACTCAATAGATGTACACACCCCTTTGATATCTCCACCCATCTGTTCACATGGCGTATTATCTCATTGGAAATTGTAATCTATTCCTAGGTCATTGCTTTAAAGGCATACACATGTTTCCTGTCAACGGTAATGGTTAGCGAAACGCACGAACATCCGAAAATAGAAACAACGAGACATACTTGTCCTTATCAAGATATAAATCAATCGTAAATGCACTAGAATATGAAGAAACACCCACTAGAATAAATGCAACACCCACTCAAAGCATTGTTTATCAAATATTGGAAACCTTGCAAAACGAACATTGCATGACAGAAGCTGGGATTTGTTGTGAAAACGGATGTGAGACATCAATCAGTGTCCAAAACGTCACCGCCACTTGGAGGTGCTCAGACTGCTGATTTAAAGGTGCATTACCTGTTGATTTAAAGGTCCAATCCAGCTGACAAGCATCCTCAGAATAAACTGTAGTAAAACACAAACAAGTAGTAGCAAACTTCCTTGAGAGAGAATGTTACCAGTAACCTGATGTTACAGACAGCAGTAAATCACATACAGTAGATCTTTTCTGGTAAATGTTATGTACCGGGTACTCCAGAGAATATGTCAAGATAAGAGGATGTACCTGTATGGTGTCTAAATTCTAAAGATTAATTGACACAGAGGATGGTCAGAAATATAATAAAGTACAATATTGGTTTCAAGTGCAATTGTTATAATATCAATTAGCATTGCCCATCAAACGATATATAAATAATATTTTAAAAGTGTATGATATTTTACAAATGGAATTATATATTACGTATATATTGTTATTTTCACAAGTAGTTAACATTGCAGTTAGTATATAATTATTTCCAGAAATGATGCCATGCTATACTCTGTATTACTATTAAACCATTGTTTTACTCTCTGCAGTGCAAGAAGCAAGTGCTGCCACCTGGGTATATCAACAACATGGCTGACCCAGAAATCTGTCTGCATAATACCACAAGTCAACACTGTAACATTTAGACATAAATTTAGTATGGCTTCATCATGTTCATAGGCATATTATTTGCAATATCATTACATTTACTTTAACTCAATATTGTTTGTTTTATATTCAATTATTTAATATCAATTTAAATATTTTTCAAATAATTTTATGTCCAATTAGCTTATAATTCTGTAACATTATCATAATCGTAAAAATTATTACTATGCTTTTGCGAACTTTGCTTTCCAATTATCTGATTATCAATTTTCAAAGCAGAACACAAAATTTACATCTATAATGAAGTAAATTATAATCATACGACATCTTGAATATTCCTGACATTAGTTTACCATAAATGTACGAGAGATTTCAGAAAACATTATAAAAAATTATAGCAGTTATCGGAAAAGACGTCTAGTTAGTCAAACTGGGTTACATCTGGTTACATGTGCGGTTACAGAGAGAGAATTCCTCGATAGCATGGTGTTGCACAAACCGCAAACTTGTGATATAAATCCCAACTCCATAAATTCCAGAACGGCTTATCACAATGGCGGCAACATATGTCGGACAGATTTGTCTGCGAGTCTCGCTGAACATTCCATTCACAAACCCTCGTAATCGACCCGACCCTTGTCAACCTATAGCATCCATGACTCACAACATCTCGCAGATCAACAGATGTAATCTTTACATTTTTTTTAGTAAAGATTCCTGAACATCGTATCATGTTCTTAGCCTTTCCTAACTGGTCCCTAGTGGTGTGTTTTATCACAAACGCTGTTTTCTTACTTCCCTTAACTTTCCCTTCAGGCTGCAGCAGAAATAGTATATCTTGATGACCTTCACCTTGTAAAAAATCTAAATCTCTGTATGGCATCTCTGGTTACCTTCAGTGGGTAGAAGGTTAAATATTCTTACAAAATATTCATTTTCAAACTAGACTTTTGTGGCTAAGGTAGGTGATTGATAGTGGGAATATGTGACGAGGCTAACGTAGGAAAAACAGACGTATGAAAGGTCAACATTGAGATGTGATATGTCACATGACAAGTAAATTAATTTTTTTAAATAGAAAAATAAACAAATAGAAAAGAATTAAGTGAATGAAATATTCTGTTCCATGTTATGTTCCTAAATGTTTAAATATAAGATACACACACACAAAAAATCCACACTTTTCTTTCTTCATTATAGATCAATGTTGTCATTATTAATGTCTGAAGCATGTATACTGAGTACATCATACTCTCCTATCAATGACATCACAATAGCATCACTGTGTCACACACGCCCCTTCCTACTGGCGGCCGGCCGAAGGGGACCCAATACAACCAGTGGGATGGTGACAACAGTAGCCCCACCACTCCCCCTACCTCTTCCCACCCCAACCCACCGCCATGTCGTAACTGGTACCTGCCGACTGTCATCTATCTATTCTGTTCTCTCGCAATCTCCCACATCAATTTCCTACATCAATTTCACATACCGTACTCCCACTCATCTATTAAAGGTACAGGGTGACATCTGTTCAACATTCACGTCAATTTATTGCAGCAATTTCCTAGCCCAGACAAGATAATAGAACACTGTAATATATCAAACAGGAATAAAAAAAGAAAAACGGCAACTGAAAATAATTAACTTTTTTCTAGATATATATTTTTTAAATTATATAAAATTTCATTTGATTGATAAACCAGAAGATTCTGTGATGATACATTTGATAAGTGAGTGACAAAAGTATGCATTGGAAATGTTGCCATGGAAACCAGACCATAAGCTGGCAGTCTCCAAAACATCCACTAGGGATGCAAGACTTGGAAGACTTTCACCGTTAAAATATCTTTATCTATAGGCAATCATAGGAAAACTTGCTGTAAATAGAGTACAATTGTATATATAATTTCTCTTTGGAAAAATACTGATATTGGAAAACATTGGTACCTATAAACCTATTCTCATATAATATTGATATCCATATACATATTATATCTCAAATACTCTGAAAATCAATCCCCAATTTCCTATGTTATTTCCGAAATTCATCATTATATCAGAATACCATGTAGATCTTCATTCTACATCAACAGTTAGCACACTATGGATAAATCTTGTAGAAGAATGTTGAGGTTGACATTACCATTATGGTGAACATAAAGTAGGAGTAAACGTGCAATAACGCATCATTGAGGACTAGAACCCAGACACCTGTCACACATCGGTCAATGTGGGTGAACACTGTGGTGAACACATCGTATAATAACAACAACCACCATACAGGCGTGTACACATCTTAGTTCATATTGTAGAACACTGCAGTAATGGATCCAAACACTAAGTTTCATTAATGTCAAAATTATTCTACATTCGACTTAGAATAATTGTAGTGCTCCAATGTGTCTATGCATCTTCTACTCACAGATCATGTAACAGATGTTCAACACGTATATATTCTAAAACTAGTTCAACAATAAATTATCCTCAATATCTATACCGTAGATATTCCCAAGTATATACAAGCATAACTATGACACAGAAGTCGGTCAAGTTCATGAAATCAATAGAACCAACAATGATTACATACTGAGGCACGAAATGCAGGTAATTAAATAATTATACTATTTACTCAGTGAGGACCCAAATGAGGACCCAAGTGAGGACCCAAGTGAGGACTCATTAGGAAGGATTAACACAGACATGCTAGCCACACCGTTACAAGTTGTACCCAGGGAATATACCTATACTACAGAACAGTACCCAGTGAATATACCTATACTACAGAACAGTACCCAGGGAATATACCTATACTACAGAACAGCTTTGTCCGATTCAGGGGAACGGGTCAGGGGAACGGGTCCTAACTCTTGGGGAATGGGTCCTTACTTAGAGAATGGGTCCTAGCTATGGGCAATTGATCTGGGAGAAATGGATCTAGCTCTAGTTATATATCGCAATGTGTTGCAGGTTATTAATTAAACACACTGACAGATTTAGGTTGATGGATACATTGACCAACATACAATAGTTATCTATTTTGGTCCACACTAAATGATTTATATCGGTCGTAAGAATTAATTCACATTGCTGATGCTGAATGATACTAGATCAGATAAAATCCAGTAAATACTAATAATAGACTAACCAGCAGGTGACATACTAGTGTTTATATATCGTCTACTGATTGGTATTATACAGTACAAAACATAAGACCACGGAAAAGCTTTGCGCTGACTATTGCCCACAGCTAGACTGAGTGAACAATACATTGTGGCTCCCAGTACATGTGTATTGGTGTGAGAATACGGTCTACTAATACATATCCTGCTTTGATCCATGTCAGATAGAATCCAGTCTACCATATCTAAATGTCAAGCGTCTGGTATATTAATACCCTGACATCGTAACTGCCAGCGTAACGAAAACATTCCCACCCTATGAGACACAAACATAAATACGACGATCTTTCATTTGTTGTCGGAGATAAAGAAGATAACAAAGGCTGAGATGCTAATGCAGGTATGATGGCACAAAATGTAAAGCCGTCAATTTCGCTATTACACTATTTCCAGACAATTTCCATGACACGATGTATCTCTATGCAGGTTAGCAGAGACGTACAATGGGTTATCGACTAGACACAGTTCAATACACACTGGAAACAAGCCTTTTCATTACGGAAGTCCCGTGGGCCCTGAATAACACTTATACGATCAGTTTTCACTCAGTCTGACAACATTGACACAACATATTTGTGTCTGCCGTAGCATTCTGCATATGTATAAGGGAGTGAGGGAGAAGGCCAGTGAATATATTAAGTCTCATTTACGTCTCTTGGAGTATATACATGAGGGCGCTCTAATGAGCTTTGTATAACGTAGGAGGTCAGCGAGTAAAAATATATCAAAGTGAAAAGCCTAGTAAGTGGATTTGATTGTGTTGAGGTTGCAGAGCTATATGCAATGGTTATCTGCCCATTATACCCAGTGTAAAGCTATGCAGTGATGGCCTGCTTCATGGTGGGATAAGCACCTGCAACACCTATTTATTGGGATATAACGCTGAAGTTGGAGTCCATGATATACCCCATCTGGGGCCTTATAGTACCCACATTACTGTAAGACCTATAAGCCAGGACTAGTACAGATAAACCAAGGATAACAAACTTCATATGAAGCTGTCCTTCACCACAGGATTCAAACCTTCAGTGATGTAGATGGACGTGCTTCCACTGTGCCACTGAGAACATAGTCATGAAGCTGTCACATTACAATAAGACCTATTCAATGATGTAGCAAGTAAAAAATAACAAAGCTATCCAACTGTCTTGTCATCCCAGGCCTGTCGCCCATTACCCCCCACCCCACATGCACACAAAAACAACATCCCCGCCCCATTCCCGAGCCATGATCCAACATTGTGAAGAAGAGGAAGTCAGCATCGAGCCTAGATGCCTGCAGCCACCAGCTGCTGTCTCTGTTGTCACCGGTGACTACACTGTTGTTGTCAGCACAATGTCAACTCTCCTTACAGCCAGGCCACAATTATTTTCACAGCCGTAGCCGATTTCCACCTTTATAAAAAAGAAATGCATCGGAAACTGTTGGGTATCCATGTCATGTGCGGTCACCTCCAGTCACAGACAGATGTTTCCTGGAGGGCAGGGTGGGATTGGTGTCGGTACAAAGAAATGAAACATTCGTATTTCCTCATTGAGTCTACAGGACATGTGCCTCGGGGCTCGGAGAATGGAAAACAAAGAATGACCTGTGCGCACTTGACAAGTAGAATGAACACCCGCACATTTCTCCCTTGTGTAATGACAATAATTTCTCTGTGGCATCTTTAATTGCCTCCAGCAGATTAAAGGTTAAACATACAGGATTCTTCCATCAGCATTTGTAAAATAAACATCATTTCCACGCAAATAAATAATCCTCAACATACAGAGGGTATTCATGTCAGTAATTCATTGTAAAACAATATATCTTTTTCACAAGTTACTAGTATTCTCAATCTCTAATACTAGTACAGTGTCCCCTCGATATAATGCTGAATTTGGGGTCCATGACATACCCCCAGCCTTATAGTACCAGCC
>JAUTBQ010164222.1:0-12368 GCA_032361185.1 Lepetodrilus ovalis | reverse complement strand
ATATTTAAATAGTATATTGGTCTATGATAAACTAAAAAGATGTTTCCATTGAAATTAATAATATCATTTCCTGACCAGTTTCAAATACATGTATTAAAAAAGGGCAATTCAATGATTGTGAATACAAAACATATTCCAAATTTCTTTGAATTCCAGATCCTACATGGATCAACGATTGTACACATAAAAGCACATGAATGACCCCTGTGTGACCAAAACTGCTAAACTAATACTACCACTGCTACTGTAGTTGCAAAGCTGTTGCAGTACAAAACGTTCCCGTGCACAATATTCAGTGTACTATGACAAAAGCGGTTTGTGCAGGCATTCAGGTCCATCTTTACTCCATTGTAGTCGCACGTTAGTCGCAGTCAAAAACTGACAGGCTAACGTCACTAGGTGTCGTAGGCATGACGAGAATAAGAGAGGATTTTGCCCTGCTCACCTCTCACTCATCACTCTGACAGCCAGTCTAGCACATGCTGTAAGTCCACAATGCAAAATCTGGGACGTAACATTTGCTGTAGGGCGCCAGGAGAGGTCAGAGGTCACAGAAGTTTAAGCCAAGGATGTAAACACCAGACTGCTGTGGTTCAGATTTAACATTTTCCATTATCATTCCTTTATGCAAGAGATTGTTATCGACATCAGGACAAATTGTGCGAATCAGATAACTGCGACTTTTACAGCAGCAATTCAGGCAAAACAGATAAATGTAACTTTACTTAAGTATATACCTCGGAGCTAAATTGGGAAATAGGAAAGATAGTCGGCAAGCGAAATTGGCTTTAATCCCGAAGACTGAACAAAATTGCCCATGGAAATGTACGATGTTTTTGGTTCTTACAATACCTTATCATCATAAGAACTAGCTTTCCAAATTGTTAACCTCCATTACTGATAGCTATACAGGATCGACGTTTATTCCGATATTCTGTATCTGATGCACGTGCATCACGTCCCGAGACCCAGATGTCACCACTTTTGCTAAATTTTTATTCACAAGAGTACGGTCATAGATGGTGCAGCGGCTCAGGTGGTGCAAGCGGCTCAGGTGGTGCAGTGGCTCAGATAACACACACAGGTCCCACAGCTGTCTCAACTCAGGGCTCCTCTGCTCTCCCGACATCAAGCGCTTCCTGTACGGAACCCTGTACAGACCCAGGGACAGCGCACGGCACTGCACACAAGCACCTGTTCCCTCACTGCACATGCTCCCCAGCCCCACAGCCAATCAGTGTTAATGTCTGCGTGCTGCCGGGTCACGGGTCGCATGTAATCATTTCAATGACCCTGCAACTTACCCCCAATACGCAAATAGAAAGGTTAACTAAAAGCAAGCAAGGGAGTTTGCCTTGCCCATAACCCGGGTGCCAATACTTGGCAGATGTAGTTTTCAGAGTTTGTGTTTCACTCTGCACACAGGTAGTCTGGGCTGGACCCCTGCTAGCTTCTCTCTGCTTCTGAATCTGAGATATCTATCACGTACTACAGTGTAGCATGTCACATCTCCATGAAGTAATGTAGTAAGTTTCTATGTGTGTGCCATCTGATAGCGGCAGTTTATGTATGCGCCATCTGATAGCAACTGCACCGTTCGTATCTATACGTGTACAGTATGTGATCTGGACTGCTCGGCAGATATATCACACCTGTCTATCTTTGTGCAGTAGTGGTTTTGACTATTACCTAGATACCCTTCACCTGAAGTGAGGGCTGTGGTTTCAGGCTGCCCGTGTCTTCTCGGGCCACACGACAGTAGCCACATAGACTTGATTACGAGATTGCGCTGTGGAGCTGTTATCGAGTCGATCATAGCATGCAGACACCGATGCCCCAGATACCAGACCCGCCTATAGCCAGAACACAGCAACCCACAGAAGGTGGGTCATATTTGTAGACTTTCCATCAGCACGTAGTTCTTACCCAGACTAGATCAACAAACGTCCAATTTTCACATTATCCCCTCTCTCCCTTCTAGACCCAGACATTCACTCAATCTGGCACCGCTCTGTCAATTTTCCCCATCTGATTTGTGTCCAATCAACATCAATACCGCAATTACGGCCCGCAGCCATGGAAAACCCCATGCACAGTCCACTGCAACTACGGCAGCATGAACCGACTCTTGATCATTAAAATGATAATGCATAGACATACGCTCTGCAATGCTAAACATTTACTGGTCCCTCGGTTGCATTTACCAAAGTGAAGTTTAGCTGCAGCGATAAAGTTTTTATTGCCCGACTACACGGCTTTCTCCCAACCAGGATTTTCGGATTTTCGAGACAAGAATCGCGGCAAGTCTGGGGCCCTGAAGGAGGGTGGGATGGTGCAGGTGATTGGAGCGAAGGAGGTGTCTACAGACAGACACTGACAAGCCGTCTGAGCACCGTACTCATTCACCATACACCCTGGTAGCCGTGAGAAAACCGCCACAGGCACCAGACTGTTAATTCTGTGGAATTATCTCGGTGCACAAATAGTCACTTCCAGGAAATCTCCCAGCCATTAGTACCCATCAGGAAAGCCATTAGGATCACTGTGTACCTTACTATAGTCATCTGTAGAAGTCGCTAAAGAGGCGGAAAGACAAAAGTCACAGCAACAAGAAGAACAGATCAGAACTTGTGAACAATATTATCCATTCTGTACATGCGGATAGGAACTCTTGGACAAGAACGAAATGGACCCAATTATCAGTAACAGCCAATTAGAATAACTTTGGTAATGCTCCATTTGAATGGACCTTAACCAATTACTGACTCTCACAAATCCTTCATCTGAGGAATGTGAAACCATAACAGTAATTCTCAAGCTAGGGAGGCGAGGGGGAATATTGGCATGCCTTTGCCAAGCCTCAATTCCACACCTTTCATTACTTTCTAAGTAAAGTTTGTTATACATATCTTGCATAACTAGATTTAGATGAAAATATGCCCATAGGAAAGGGTGTTTCATCCAGATTTATTAATAACATTCTACATAATGCTGTAGACTTGTTAGTCCGGGGACAGTCATGGAGGTAAAACTACATACTATTGGGTTTTGCAAAATCACAAGAAATCAGAATCAGAATTAGAATTTAATGACTATTAATACTAATAAATTTCTATAATGTAGAGACAGAAAATAACATAAGTTCAATCTGGTAGTACGATTAGAAAAAGTACTTACATTGGGTTTCACGCGATCATAGAAAATGTATGCAGCCATACACAAAAACATCCGAGTGCATGTGACAGTAGAGAGTACATATACTTCAAAGTAAACATAACATCAGTGAACAGCAACAGAAAAAAAGTTGTTATTTCTAATTTTACCTGTGGAAGCAGAAAAATTAGTTTCAAATCCTATCCCTGTCTGCACTACACCGATTTAGACGTGGCAGTTGGTCTGCGGATTCTGGCGGCTAGACAACAACACACTCCTACAAATTGGAAAACTGTGATGTGGGGAGTGTCGACCTTAATGTCCTTAAAACGTGGACTAGCTCCAATGGTCAGTTGATTATAATGCCCTCTCAGGTACAGTGTTAGAAATTACGAAAATAATAAGGTAGGGGTCATTCTCCCAATAGGCCCAGTGTTAATGGTGGTCAAATCTGTAATTTGCTAATGGTCCCAAAGATACCTTTAACATGGCAGATTGTCAAACGGCCCACTTTAAATTTGAGCAGTGTAGGCGTGTGAGTGTGTACGTGCATGTGTGCGTGCGTGCACATGTCTTGCGACACCTCCTGTGGTCAACTGTAGATGTGAAAGCGACATAAGAATAGAGGGCTTGAAAGAAAAATGCGAGTCCCCCATAAAATAATAGAGGGTAATTCCTAGTAGACCACCTGCAGAGCTTATAACTTATAAAGACCTGAAGGAATGCGTATGCAGGTAATAAGATCGCCTTTAACCCAGTTCTCAAAATTGTACCTAGAACATTAAAGACATTAGTACTGGAAACCAATGTGGAGAAAACCTACAAACCAAGATTTCATAAAACAGAATGGTGTTTAACGGCAGTATACTATGTGGACAATAGATAAAGGTGAGAAATAAATATAATACAAATGACAGTTTTCCACAGTAGGTCAGTCATATCACTATGATGTGTTTATGGTGGGATGAAAAACGTGACAATTATATTCTAGAGGCAAACATATAGTTAGTGTACAATATAACTTGTAACACAGGATAGTAATAGCAAGTCTGTATTTATTGCAGTCCCACAAAGTACAAAACCTATAAACCATTTACCAATTCATGAAAATTACCCACTAATGAGAAGTGCACATAGATTCTGCCAATTCAGAAAGTACAAAACCTAAAAACCGTTCACCAATTTCTGAAAAAGACCAACTTTGTTTTTAAAATGGTGAAGAAACTATTTTGGATAATTCATATTAGTAGTTCAATGACTGTTATATAGAATTCCACAGGGACAGAGGGTTACTATGTTTAGCGATGGATGAAATATACTTCAAGGCCGTCAATAAGAAACAAAAAATAAAAGAAACACCTGATGATCTAAAAACATTATTGATATGTACAGTAGCATGATCCCATGCAAAAGTGATGTTGGCCCCTTATCTGTGATTAAGTATTATCGTGACTACCAAATAACATGTAAAATCCAAGATGCGGTGCGACGAGATTAAATTGGACATAGCTAATCAACTGTTGATCGAGGAAGTTCTTTACTGGTGTTCAACATATCATTAGATGAAAGGCATCGCCTCACAAGCCTTTGCTGCAACTAAGCCTCGCAAAAATTAATCTCTTAATACTGCATACCCTCATCCGACACTATCCGAGAATAGATCTTTTGAGGTGTACAAACTGCAAGCTTGACATCACGCCATTTTCTTCCACCTCATTAGACGAAAGAATCACTTAAAGGTATGACCACCAGAACTGAGCGAACCATCTGAAGAGCATTTAAATTTATATAGACCCTGCATGACAAAGTGAAATTACCACCAAAGGATCACCGACTATGGATTCTGTACAGCGACTAGAGTGGGCTTATGAGATCCAACATTTAAGCCATCGATGAAGGATATTAGCTGTTATCACATGGTTATTATCACTGCATGAATTAATATAACAGGTGTACACGGGTACGGGGATATATGTAACACTTAACACTACCTGGAATATCAAAGAAATTCGGGAGTGTTTACGATACCATTACACTCCTCTTGTAATCCTATTTCCATGGAAGTCTGGAGACCCGTAGTGCAATACCCTGCATCAGTGGAAATAACTACCACTGTTCCAGGTCCTATACAGTTTAAACAGACTTTATGTCTCTGCGCTTGACATTCGACATGTGCTCAGGTGCAGTCTGGCTTTTTTTCTATTTGTAGAGTTTGAGTTTCGTGTGGCAGGTTGTGTTTGGCCTGCATGCATCAAGTCTTGATAGGGAAGGTGGAGTCCAGCTCCTAAAGTTCACGTTGCCTCATTTGTCGTTTTGTGTTTAAATATAAAGCCATAATGCTCATTGTCGAAGTTCCTCAGAAAGGTGAATGGCTAGACATTTCATATTGAAACACGAGGGTGTCTATTAAAACGTGTGGGCGTGGCTGTGTGGGTGAGTGCTGGGAGGGAGGTGGGGGTAGACGCGGTCTGGGTCCATAATAAAAACATAACCTATAAAAGAACATGCACCCATTTAACATACATTGACAAATGGAATGGAAAACATAACAGAGGTTATTAACTTTACAAATAAAAAAAACCCATAATAATAAATATTTGTAATGTTTTGATAATTCAAGACTAATAAGCTCGCTTAGGAAAACAGCATTGTTGAAGTAAATCATGCAAAAGACCAAGTTAATACTATGAATTGGCAAATGAGGTATTAATTATTACGGTAGATTATGCTAACCAACCAGAAACGCCCAGGAAGTAGATACACCTTTCATTTTGTCACGACCGCAAACCTAATACGGGATACTTGAAACCCTTGCAGGTGTGGGATGAAATATGATAAAGAACATGGGAAAATTACTTAATTGCACACGTTTTCAGAGCCATTTTGAAAAAAATAATATCATGAAATCAATAAGTCAGTGATGGAGAAGATTGTGAGAGTTGTACTATTAAGCCAGCTGTCAGGTCGTGCGCTGGTCTAGACGTACCATTGTTGCCGATTGTTGTAGAGATGTCTAGATACCTGCATCTCCAAGCCCGACAGTCACAATATATGGAGTTGGACAGGAAAACTGACAAGGAGGCCGAGATAATCATGTATTTCGATAGTTGGTCATTCATGCGTGAATATGCAACATTTGCAATAGACAGCAGTATGGTAGTAATATTAGATTAACTTGGGTATCTTAACTTATTTTGTTACAAAATGTATTAAATATTACTGCACAGGTGTTCGTGGTTTTTTTTAAATATGTTATCGGTAGTACTACCTACTCACCATACATATTTAGAATATTTCCTTCACTTATTCTGGGATTACAATACGCTTGCAATTGGAGTGAGATATTGTTTTACGTCACAGCAGGAATCTTTCGCCCATACGTGACAATGCTTTGTTTCTGTCATTATTGTCTATTTTCCTAATACCCCGCGCCCACTCTCCAATTTACTGTAAAATGTTTGTTTGGCCTCTTAAATGTTTTTTATGGACCTGCATCTGTTGTTGCTTGCCAAATGGTATGTTTCTCACACCAACGTACAGTCTTTTCATTCAGAAAAAGGACCAACACCTCGCAACATTTAGTCAGGATTAACACATCACCAAGATTGTTCATCTCGCTCGTGCTATATTTTCTTCACATCTTTCCTCGGGAGGGGGGAAAACCATCCCCGATAGGAAAGTAGTAGTGGTTGTCGATGGAAAACAGCAGAGGTGGCAAACGTGCGAGTACCGCAACATTCCGCAACACATGCTGGTGCCGAGAGATGCACGGCTTGCTGTCTGTCCGACTGTTCATTCACGCCAGCCAACTGTAACACCCCTGACACCCCTGACATGGAGATTTGATGCAAGAAACTGTGTCAATCTATCACAACGATATAATTTTCATTACGAGTTATGGCACCCTAGTCACAGCACACACCGACCTGCACCTGGTATTAATAAAGAGGTGGATTGTTAAGTCATACGCGTCTCAAAGACATGCAGTAATTACGTGTTTCTAACTAGTCAACTTCACGCGGCAAATACTGTTACAGAGGCTTCAGTAAACACTGGCCTGCCATGGAATTAAACCTTGCATACAATCAAAAATAATTTCTGTCTCATGTTAAATATTTTGCATAACAGTTACATAACTTTGTTGCACAAAATTGATGTGAAATTTAGCTTTATGGCAGTTGACTTAACAGGCCTAGATTTAATTAAACTCCTCAATAAAAAAAAAAATTTTTAATTAACCTTTTTTTTCATGCTGAAGGGAACAAAAGATACCCTAGGGAACAGTTAATGTGATTAATCCAGCACAAGGAAATGGAGCTTTAAATATACATATTTCATAATGATGGTTACCTCAATACTGGTACATACTCTAGGTCACACATGCTAGAAACTCCATTTACCATTTGATCATATTCCGTTCCTAGGTAAGAACAGCTACTAACGTCATTCACCATTTGATCATATTCCGTTCCCAAGTTATGTTGATGACCTAACCACACATTGTCTCATCACAAAGTCTGGAAATATACATTTGCTATACAAACGCACGTGAGTGGGTACAACAGAGTGATGTCGTTCACATTAGTCAGTCACAAGAAAAGTTCACCTACCTGGGACAACTGCTAGACACATAAATGCACTTGCTTTTAAGCCGTAATCATGAGCTCCGAGTGTTTCATCATATGGCATTCAAAGTTCACACTTAATTCAATCAACTAATACCCAGGAGACGAAAAGAAAAACTATGCCATCTATATTCAGACCGAACACAGAGACATTGAAAACCCGACCATTAACCACACGGCATGCCAGGAAAAGTACATCTACAGATCAAATTTGGAGACGAAAAAAAATATTAAAAACATTCCCGAAAGCATGTTTTATTTTGATTACACGGCAAGGAGAACTGACAGACACTCGATATACTGTCAACAAAGACACTCTCACATGGGGGACACTTTATCGCTTCATTAATAGTAAACAGGTCTAGCCTGTCTGGTCAGGACTTCCTCCAATCCGTGTGTGCAGTGCGGGACCTGACGAAATGTTCAACATACAATATCTGTCAATAACTTCGGCAAACAGCCACAGCACAAGCTGTCAATCCATTCCTGGTGTAGGCAACGGCCAGGTTCATTATTTAATGCTTTTATTCGATACCATAACGTGCCGTTAACCACGATGAAGTGGAGATACGAAACCGTGTCTATTGCGTCGATGTATTTGGTAATCGTCACTGATCATACACATGGTACAGAAATATATCTAATGGATAATTGAACATTTACGAGGCTTACGTCACTGATTACTCATCAGATGAAATCTGTCAGATGTAATCTCTATCTAGTTTTGCGTATATGTATTTGGTAGCATACATACCAATGCATAATTGAAATTTTAAAAGCGTATGTCACTTCTTGGCCTGTCATCAGATAAAACACCTAGTTTAGAAACATCTCTTCGTGGAGACAATCAAATGTATTATTCAGCAGTGAGTTTTATTCGTTCACATGGAGAAATAAAAAAAAATTAAAAACAAGAATAATCCATAAACTTTTTTTAAAAAAGTCACTCCACCAACAAACTAATTGCAATAAATATTTTTTAAACAAGCCTATTTATGTCATACTCACATCCACCATTATTATCAAAGATACAGATAAACTATTTGATCTATGGTCTGCTACTTTCAGTTTACACGCTAGACCGCATGTGTTTGCATGCAATCAAATCATATTTGGAAAGAGAAGGCATTTATCTGTAGGAGTGTCTAGACGGGGCTATGACAAGCATCTCCCACATTATCCACTGGGATATGCGCAATGCAGAAAAGCCCACATTCAACATGATAAACAGTCATCTAATGCTCGTTTATCAAAAGCACAGAGTTTTGAGATCATGCTATTTGATGGAGATACAGGTAATGCCATTGGACAGCAATAGCACAATCAGTATCCAAGCATTGAACACATGGAGGTTACCCATGAATACACACGCCAGTGTCAGCTTTTCTATCACGGGACATTACTCGGTATTCATATAAAGGTAATAATTCTAGTTTCACAATTGTCATTTAAAATTTTCAGCATGGAGACATATTTATGTCCTCTTGGTTTCAGTGCTCTCCCCTGCCCAACACCCCTCCGGCGTGGAATGGATCGGTCTGTCTGGCTGAAGCAGACAGGCTACTGAGGAGTTGGGTTCAACAATCAAGAATTGATCTGTCTGCAGCCTCCATCTAACACTGCTTTTAGAGAGTCTCAGCCACCTACAAACATCTTCCTGCTAGCCGGTGTTGGCTGGCAGATGAAACTAACCTATAGTTAGGCCAGGATCTGAGTCCACGTCAGAGAAATTATACCACATTTTGTTAGTCAGTGTCGGCTAAGGTCACAATTACGTCATTTCTCCCAGCAGTTTTAGTCTAAAATCAATTAAATCTGGACAGGTTTCATCGCGTCTGCCAGCACTAGGAGCTTCTGACCAGTCAGCAATCTGTCAGTAACCCATTCCGGCATGACAAGCATGAGTGAAGGTGGGTCGGAGTTGGGTTGGAATATTAGAGCATTGTGGGGGTGGTGGGGGTGGAGATGTTTCACAAAGAACGGAAGGAGGGTTGGGTTTTCGTAGTGCCGGTTGGATTAGAATGTTAGTACTGTGGTTATGGGTCGATGTTTCTTTTATTTTTTTTAACATTTGGTGGTTTAATGGGCAACGGGTGTTTTGGAAGTGAATGACGGGATGAGGATATGCAAAGATGCTTAACTGTAACAATGACCTATGAACAGGGTTTATGGTTCAAAGCATTCAGTTCATGTACGATCAATACGACAAGAAAAATCAATATTTTTCAAATTCTAACCACCAGTTGTTGAAGCTCCAACTCCAAAACTGGCAGTCATTAAAATTACTGTACACACAACCCATTGAAAAGCCTCTGAATAATGACTAGAAAATTCTCAAGATAGTTTGTGGAGTCTCTTTCTTTCTAGAGAACATCTAGGATGTTGCAGCATCATCATCAAATCATACATAGCAGGTTGTAATAAGCACATGAAACTTGAAATTGAATTATCTCCCAGTATTCTTGTTTTAAGATTGATGTAGAGGGCCTGGGCATAGCCAAGATACCTTAGTACAAGATTAATAACGTAAGTAATGTAAGTTAGCAAAAAGTCCAACAGGTGAGCTGTTCTTGCACACAAGTGTCTTCCATGCTTGTCAGTTCTAGAAGTTCCTCGAACCATACATGTCCATACCTTGTCATTCCAAAGATTCACAAGTTCTATAGTTTTTTAGGTGTCTTGGAACGGTTTGGCAAGATGACAATGCTGACATAGAAGCAGATGGGGAACTTCGAGGAATCAATACGTCTGGCCATATTTTGAAGCCAGTACAAGACAAAGGTGGACCCAGGATATTTTATAAATGGAGACGGTCGATAATTTAAGAATTCACAGTTTGGTGGCTACCATACATGAGCATGGGGTTGGAGGGGAGAACTTGCTGGGGTGGGATGGGGGAAATGGAATTGGTCCATTGATTTGAGTCATTTACTTTTTGTTTGTTTCTTTGGGCTAACTTTTGGAAATGTATATAATTTTGGAAAAAATAGCCGACAGAGAAAAAGTGATTTCCTCAGAATCGCCACTGAGCGAGTGAAGTTGGCATTTAACGTCGCTGCGGGAATCTTTCACCCATTTAGGATGAGAATCGCCATTGAGAGCAGTCTTCATTGCCATAGAGAAAATATTCATCAGACAATTTTACTGGAATACATATTATGAAAATATTTCACATGTAACATGTGGTCATGCTAAGTAACCAATACAACAAAACAAATTACTATTTTAAGTGGAAGACAATGATGATGAGGAGATTTCAAAGTTTTGGATCCAACCTTCAAAGTTATCAATTCTGGCACATCAGAGAGCAATCCTCCGAGATCGCATCAAACACATCGTCAGAGACCACATATGTGCATCCGAGATCACGATGTCGTAGATGACAACCTCTGAGATGACATTGGAGGCCATTGCAGAGTTAGACTGGATAAGGTTATGAAAGGATGACACATCTATGAGTGTGACTCTGATAAGCTGATTAACACAAAGTGTGAGTTGGAGGTTAGCGGGGCCTAATAATAGAGCACGCTGACTGTGGTCACCCGTCTAGACGAACTATTGTTGGACAGACTACAGATAGGTCAGATTACAGACAGCCACTTAACACTGCGACACAACCACGGGTCGACATAAGGAAAGGACTCTGGTCGGCAGACACAAACATCAGGTCAACAAAGATATCACAGGTCGTCAGGTCGATGGCCAGGTCGATGGCCAGGTGGCAGGGACATACGGCACTTCTCCTCCCACTCACAGGATTGACAGGATTAAAGTGGAGTCACTCACAGGATGGACAGGATTAAAGTGGGGTGAAACCTATTCTTTTTAAATTATGCTTAGAAGCATATGAAATTGTTTTTCACAAAATAACTTTATGGTTTCTTACACAAATAATCAAAATGACTAAGGCACAATACCACAGATATTTATATTGTTTTTGGACTAGTTCTTAGCTACAACTGCAAAGTACATTTATTTGACATACGTAAAATAATTTTTGTACTTCCAAAAACCTTTCCACCGCTGTGGTAGACAAAATTCCACTGCAACACAAGAGTTTGAATTGAGTGTATGAACTAATGGTCGTCAACATAAATGTGCTCGTATTTCTTTTGATTCATTATATCATTGTATCATGGTATTTCTATGTTTCTTGGAATGCAAAGATAATTAATGATCAATAACCATAATTCATATAAAATATGAAATGTATGATAACTATTGAGCTTATGGGAATAAGTTCATCAGTAAATAACAACTTTTTGGTGGACAAATTAAGTAATCTCAGATAGAAATTCATTTGACCATGATCTAGGTCAACAATCTGTGATAGTATGCCTTTAAATACCTAGTATCTTTGATAGGGGTGTAACAATAAGTCATTCTATTGTGATAGTGTGTGTACTGATAGCAATATATCAATAGCAAACATAACAATTGCCGATAGTATGATGAAATATCAAGTTTTGATAGTTTTTCTATCAGTAACTCGGCTTCTTATCGGACGCTCTAACTATCGGCAACTTCTAATATTCACTTGGAATGGATTTCTACTATTTTGGGAACATCTTCGCAATATGTTGCGGTAAA
>JAUTBQ010164211.1:0-12370 GCA_032361185.1 Lepetodrilus ovalis | reverse complement strand
TTACTCTCCGCGCGAAAAACGCATTTCGCCCATCTTATCTATTTTTCACCTGTACGCTCTCTAGTTGGTGAAAGCGTATTCACAGGTAGGACACGATAATCACGATCACCAAACAAATGCAGCATTAATAGCATGTTGACAATACATTTTCACATGAATGTAGAAATGGTTTAAGACATGGTGCATTAACTTTTTGAGGCACCTATCCGTGTCCTGTCGAAAATTAAACTACTTGTCTGATAGATAAAGCCTTGTCAGTCTGGGCTATTTCACTTGTCCGCATGTGGATAATACCTGTTGAGCAATCCTTACTGGATTAGGAACGATTACGTACATTACGACTCCAAAATCAATATGATTCTGATTTCGCAGAAAAAAAATGCTGTCAAATATATGCGACGCATGTTACAAAATATTCATTCATAAAACAATATCCAATATGGATGTTGCAAGACAGAAAAGGAAGTGGAAGAGTTATTTCCCTTCAAAACTGATATTAGGCTTGTTATCTCCCTTGTGTATCCAAGACTGCTAGTTATCATAAAATAGTAGGAAGTAATGATACAATTTCAGTTCAGCAAAATTCTTGAAAATGCAAAATAAAAATGGCTGACAAAAGTTTGTAAATGTAGGTATACTATCGAGCCCAAAATACCTACCGTCTAATATGTAAGACCTACTATAATTGGCAGTGTGTTGTCTCAGTATTTGTCTACAATAAAATATTATGGTATTGACAGAAATAAATTATTGGTAGAAAACCATATTGGTGCTCATACAAACTCGGATCTATTGTCGGCCATTTTGTTTTTATTGTAAGTGATTACGTCAGTTTTGCTTTCTTAATAGGACTCTGAATTATTATTATATTTTCATGTTATACGTGTAATATTAAATATACATGCATTATGTGATATAAAAATGCATTAGTTATTCAGAGTCCTTTGATAATATAGTAAATTGTGAAATCAAATTGCTAATACTTTATCACAAAGTCAGTTTCTCTAGGAATGACGGGAAGACAACATTCAACACAATAAATGACTTTTATCACCTTCAAATAATATCACTACACCAATTATGTTCACACGCTGAAAACAAATAACCACAAATGTAATATACACATAATATACGTATTGTTAAATATATATATACAAAAGTGGATAACATTTGTAAATATTTACGACACTGATTGTTCAATCGTCTGATGCACATGCACACAAGTATGGAAAAAGTTTCCATGCATCTGGAAAAAAGTTAAGCAACCCATGAAAAATAAACAGGTGTGGACTATTACAAGTAAAATTTATCTTGGCAATGCTAAGGCCTTTCATTTAGATGATGCAAGAATTACTTTGGTCTGTATCGTCAAAACAATTTTAATATATTTTTTTTTTACAAAGCAGCGTGCCAATGAATTTTCAGTATGCTACTATTGTACAAACAGTCAGTATAAATGTATAGTTTCATCAACTGTTATATGTACCAACGAAAACTTCTTGGGAGCTTAACATTTTTAAAGGTGCACATCTGACTAGACAGGACATTTTTTGGCAATTAAAATAGAAGTAACCGAAACATAGATATACCATCTACCTGGTCACTGCATAATTTGCGAGTTATAATCTTGGTGCAAGATTCACAAATGATCATGTTTAATACCATTTTCCTAGTTTGTAATGCATTGGCAGGCAGTCAAGGTCACACTTAATACACGGTCAAGGACATCCAATAAAGGTCACTCTTAATACAAGGTCAGGGAAATCCAATAAACTGAACCACGGTAACAGTATATTAAGGCAATGTTGCACAAATCTTTCTTCACATTCAATGTCCATAAATAAATGGACTAACTAAAAAGCATACAATCATGGTTTGTTGATATATTTCAACTGATTTGTCTATATTGGACAACAAACTACATTTATATCTCATGCCCCATTGGTTTTCAATATTTTCACATATTTATTTTTACCTTGCAATTTATAATACATACACCACAGTATCCTTTCACAAAGCTCTCTTGTCCACTAAGAGACCATAGCACTCTCTTTGCTGATACACTGCAAAGAGAGCGCTATGGTCTCTTAGTAGACAAGAGCTTTGTGAAAGGATGCCCTGAATCCTGTAACTTACTCAATTCAGTCAAATAGGTGATCTAGCTATTAAATCAACAGTCAATTTATTTTATAGATACATGATTAACTGAAACAATATTTTCGAGTCGACACTACTTGTCCTTTACTTGTCCTTTGTGCTTTAACAGCGGTTAATACTAACATTTTGGAGCACTAGTCCTCATAATGATAACATTATACATATAGTAAAAGCCTAATGAATCCTAAATTTCTACTAGTCCTTAGGATACCTTTAGCATTGGACAATTTGGCTTTGGCTACAGGACTAGTGCTAGTATTAACCCCTGTAAAACTAGCCTAGATATAAAAACAAGAGCAATTGGTCATACAGTATAACCTTTCACTATACAAGTCAGCCAAGACAATATACACCCAATGCTTTATTCACTGTATATGAAAGCATGCTGTAATTGATCACAAATGTTTAATTAAACAATTAAAGAAAATTCCCTCCATATAGAACTATGTGATTAGTTTTAGGTTGTAATTTGGTAATCTTCCACCCATATGCAACTATTAATAGTTGAAAATACAAGTCTAAATAAAACAAGTACACGTACAACTGATATATTGCTTATCATCTCAGCAAGAATCGTTCATCCATATGCAATGATTAATTGTTTATAAACTTTATAACAGCATAGTCGGTGTCAAATGAAAAGCATGAGAACATGCCAAATATGATGCATATGTTTGAACAAGGAGAGTGATAAGGCATAACTAAAAAATTAAATGAATGACATATGCAACAGAACTGTTTCTAACCGATGGCAATTAAAGGCAGTAAATGATACAATCCATTGTGAACTCCTTTATCCTATTTGCCTTGATACAGCTATTTAAGTATTCAAGTATGTTCAAGGGATATGAAAACATAACATGGCAAAACATAACATAGCATATTAATAGCTATCATGGACCTTAAAAATAGCCTAATACATGCAACATCAATGGATGCATCAAAAGTCTGTAGTTCCTCATCTCCCAGAATAAGGTAGGCAAATGTAAAAGTGTGGCGATAAATCAATAAATGTTATTAGTTACGCCACCACAAACTCCCAACGGAGATGGAACCCTGGTTGTTCGCTTGCTAGGACGGCATCAAGTGTTCCTGTGTCTGATGTACAAAACATGTCTTTCTATGAAAACCTAGAGATCGTTGATGATTGTATTTTTTCCCACACACACAAATGAATGTAATGTTGTCGTGAACCGCTTGCTTGTGGTATGTCAAACCCTGCATACGAACAAAGGATTTGCCACACAGGTGACAAGTATGTCTCTTTTCATTGGATTCCCTGGCTGTGGGTGAAATGCAATCGCGCTTGGTTCTCTCGGCCTTAAGAACGCTCTCGTCGAGTCCATGTGGAGGCCCATGCAATGCTGCAATTCTGACAACACGAGGTCCTGAAAGGAACAAAAAGGATGCCTTAATCTACTGGAGTCATCACTCTAATCTACTGGAGTCATCACTCTAATCCATTGGCAAGTTATACTTCTAGGCTTGCTTGTATTTGCTGGATATTTGTCTTGCAGAACATTGATTACTTTATCATGTATGTATGTGTTGGTGGTTGTTTTAGTATACCTGTAAAACATCAAGACTATTAAAAAATACGGTCACATTGGAACATGTTATAGGTATCACCATCAAGAAACAATTCATTTGGTTGATTGAATGGTGTATCTATTGAAAATATTGCCATCAAACAAACTTGTATCTATCTGCTCATGATTGTTTGAACTATTACAATTATTATTTTAAAGGTTTAGTAATAATACATCGCTTTGAGCATGCTTTTTAGAGTGTATAAAGCACATCAAGCGGACTCTTGTACTTAAATGCAGATACCCTGTGGACATGCAGCGTTACATTTTCTATTCCGAATGTTGAAGCACCCTCAAACTTCATAACGATTTCAGTGATGAAAGTAAAGTCTGTTTTTAAACTATCCAGAAATCAATCAAGATCGTTCCTTGTAAACACATGCCCATATAACAGACATCGCTTGTAACCAAATAATTTCAGATCCATTTCCACACAGAAGCCAGTTTGCATCACTGAAGGTATTGGAGTAACCATCTGGCAGCAGGTAGACCAGAGAAACACTACATTAATCACAACAATAGTCAATTTCTTTATTATTTTCCTACAAAAATTACATCAAAATTAACTCTACAATGGAGGCATCTCTAAAAATGTATTCCCAATAGTAAAACATACCCTTGACTTATGGTTTCCAGGTACTTCAAAATTAAAACCTTAGCAGTAGCAATAAAAACTCATTTACACCACCAATAGACAATCATAAAAAGTCATATGCTGAAAAAAATTATCCTTAAAAAAACCCCAATATGTATAAATGCAAATATTGAAGCCATAAGTCTGAGTAGATCCATAGTAAATACTTGCCTTGAGCACATACTGAATTTGAATATAGAAAGATTAAGCGATAATAGAAAAGTGTAATTTGCAAAGATAACAGGGAAGATCATTAGATAATTATTACAAAACTATAAAAGTAATCAAATCGGTGGTAAATTATCATCATTATTTCTCATACCACAACATTGCACAGCAACGATTCATATTTCTTTTTTAAAATAACATACATATTCATTGTTCCATAAAACCTTCATTCTTGGCCAAGTTTCTGGCAAACAGCACATTGTCTGGTATGCTTAAGAAGGGTACGCCTATGTCTGTATATTCTCCCACACAGACTGTGCAACACAATGTTCTCGTGGATGGACTTCTTGTGATACCATAGTCCTGTTACACTAGTGAATGTTTTATCACACTCCTGACACCTCAGCATATTGCTATCTGGTCCAACTCCTGGTTTGAAATGTTGCAATGCATTAGGGTGTGGACCCACGCAGGACGACAAATATTGATTGAAAGCCATTGCTGCAGACCCTGAAAATAAGGAAACGAGTGTTTAACATCATGGCACACCACGCTAGCACAGCTTTGCAATGTCTCCTAAAAGTGTCATAAACAGTGTCATGTCTGTATGCAATCCAATTATCGACGCTGCTCTTAGTGAAATTTTCACTTGTCAGTCTGTTTTGTTTGCGACACCCTTCTGTTAATAGTCTTGTGTTTACAACATGCATATTTTATGTGTATAATCATTTGTAATATTTTCAACATACGATGGTGGAATACTAGTTGAAATCTTAACAAAACAATGTAGTGCAAATCTAGGACAATGTTCAAAGAACCATTCCGATATCAAATCAGTAATTCACAATATCCATCCAATTTTCAATACTAATATAATATAGAAACATTTTCCAATAAAAGAATATTTTTGTAATGCCAGTTTCAATTTAATAATTATGGTGAATTTGCTTTTGGGGGAAAAACATAAAGTTCTTCAGGGCTAAATACTGACACCAATTACCAAATTGTTAGAATTGATAGATATAGAAATAATTTATCACCAATTCAGCAGTGTTCAGAAACGAGTTGGATAAAGTAAAGATACATAACTTGCCCAATGGTACAAAGACGAGCAATGCGAGGCTCAAACCAACAGCAGCCGTAACATGTTTAACCACATACAGCTGCTCCAACAACTATACCAAGCACAAGCCACATCCACCAGCGATATTATTGGACAATAACATCTTAATACCAGATGACATCAAAGTTCAATGTAGCTATGCAACAAACTTTTCAAAAGTATCCAATGCTGGGCTTTTTCTTTTCTTTTCAGAACTATTTAACATTGAATGGGCACAAACTAGCTTCAATGTCCCAAGTAACATCAAACGTTTTCCACCACACAATGCAGGGTGATATATTTATTCAACAGCTTGACTGGCAAGGCACTGTCTTTGATGGTGCCGAAGAGATGGTCGATGTTTATATATTTTTCCACATGCACAAATCAAGACTACTTTTTCATGAACAGACTTCTTGTGATAGTGCAGTCCTTGTTGACTTTTGAACCTTCTACTACAATCCAGACACTTATGTATCCTGTATGGTTTTCCATACTCTTCAGAACCTAAGAAATTTTGACCCGTGCCAAGCATGCCCGGATGTGATGACCTGCGTATTCCTCTTGGAAATAAAGGACCCGAATCCACAGCCTGAGAGCATCCTGAAATCAAGGAAACAAGTTGATAATTTTACCCAAAGTTTAACTCATTCTTTGCAAGCAAACCCTTGCAAAACAATACAATTTGGCAGGGATGATTGAATATTGAAGAAAATACTTGGAAAAATGCCTTTCTATACTGTCATTTTGAGAGCTCACTCCTTGTTTGAACTGTCAATTAACTACTAACCAGTCACGACGCAATACCTACTGCCTTGTTTACATTTGTAGGCGGTATGTTGAAGAACTCGATTGCTTGAGGCATCGCTTGTAGAGATCTGAACATGTTTACAATGACTCCAGTAAACATTAGTTAAAAAATGGTTTATTCACACATGACGTTCAAATTAAAACCATAAAAAAATAATGTCAATTATCGTCAATTTTGACAAGCAAGCAGGTTTGTTTGTGCTTGACAAGTGACCGTCTATGTCGATAACTTCGACCACACAAGCAATACAACACAATCTTATCATGGATGGATTTCTTGTGACACCAGAGTCCCTGCAAACTGTTGAACTCTTTAGAACACTGGCGGCAACCATAAGCTTTGTTCTTCCATGATACATTTCGAACATTCCCACACAAACTTTGACCATCATGTGCATTTTCACTGGGTGTCACAAAACTTCCACTTGGAAAGAACTGATCAGCAGCAATAGTCACAGTAGAGAACCCTGAAAACAAGGAAATGTCTCAATAATGCCATTTCAGTGTTAGGTCATACAGTAGTAGCCACAATGACAATGATATTGAGTGTTTGACCAAACTGAAAGTGTCACAATGATCTCATAACATCAACAACAAAAAAACACCACTCTAAATTCTAGCAATACTAAGTTTCAATTTGTAAATATGTTCTAGGGATATCAGGAAAAATATAATTAAGTTGGATGCAAGCTATAGTTCTTGATTAAAATCTTGTACAATTTAAAAAGTTAATCTTCATAATTAAATACCAGCAAATAAAATAGACTGTCAGAATAAAGATGCTTGTTCATAAAACCAATACCACTGCCGCCACTATAACAAACAATCCACACCCACCAGAGATGTTAAGGGAAAATCATGACAATACAGCTTAGTATCAGATGGTTGTTCATAGTTCAATGAAAGTAGCAATGTAACAAACTCTTAACAATAATCGCATCAAATGCTGTTTTACCAACAATGACAAGGTTGCTGCAATGTTTCCAAGAATTAGATGTACATTAATGCTTTCACTGTTTGTACAGTTCTGCACCATCAATTTCAGAACATATTACATTATCCAAGAGCTTGACTTGCAAGGCACTGTCTTTGATGATGACGAAGAGATGGTCGATATTTATATATTTTGCCACATGCACAAATCAAGACTACTTTTTCATGAACAGACTTCTTGTGATAATGCAATCCTTGATTACTGTTGAATTCCTTATTACAATCTGGACACCTACGTATCCTGTTCTTTGGTTTTCTATTGTCAATGAAATTTTGAACCATGTCATGCATGCCTAGATTTGACGACACGTGTTTTCCACTTGAAAATAATGGAGCAGAATCCACAGCATGAGAGTGTCCTGAAATCAAGGAAATAAGTTGATCAAGTTACCCGATGGTTGATCAAGTTACCCAATGTTCAATTACGCTTTGATGGTAAACCAGTTCAAATTCTAGTAAGGTCAACTCTTTCCATACGGAAAGTTGGCCTATTAAAAACGACTTGACCTCTATAACATCATTTCCATGGAAAAAAAACAATTTGAAAATTAACTATAAAATAAAGTTGAGTCAGGATAGTTGATGAATAGTCAAAATCGCTTGCAGTTGTAATGATAGGGTCAACGTAGTCAGCACATTTTCTCTATACCACTGATAACTACAGTGTCCCCTTGATATAACGCTGTAGTTGGGGGTCCATGACATACACCCCGCGCTATAGTACCCGCCTTATACGATATTACACAGGGAAATAACGAAAATAGAAATTAGATTCACATATGGCCCCACGTTATATCCGAATCAGCGGTGCATTGCACCGTGTTATATAGAGGGTGCACTGTATGTTGATAAATTTTGTTCAAATAAATGTAGCACATAACCTATGGTTGTGTTATTTCTGTGTATTCACATAGGAAATATTTATATAATTTTCAGTCAGGGAATGTGTAAACATTTCATTACACGAAGAATGATGATTGAGATCTGTTCATCTGAATATGTTGGCAGTGATTGAAACGCACTCTGGTAAACAAAAAACACTGCTTTATTCAAATACCATGTTCAAATACATATATACTGAAACACTACAAAAATTTCAATTGTGATCAAGTTCGACAGCAGTGCAGGTTTGCATATGCTTGACAAGTGTCCTATGTTGATAACATCAACACAAACAATTACAACACAATCTTATCATGGATGGATTTCTTGTGACACTAAATTCCCTGCAAACTGTTCAACACTGGCAGTAGCTTTGTTCTTCCATGCTAAATTTTTAACATTGCCACACAAACTTTGATCATCATGTTCATTTTCACTGGGTGTTACAAAACCTTCACTTGAAAACAAGGAAGCACCATTTTAGTGTTAGGTCATGCAGTAATAGCCACCATGACAATGAAATTGAAAATGCTCGACCAATATATTGTTTCCTCCATTCACTTCCCTGGACAACCTAATCACACTTCGACACCTATGTGGCTACTTGTCCTTGGACAGCTGATAATCAAAGCAGGCTTGCCGATGCCTAACAAGAGTTCTTCGATGTTTGTATGCCCTGCCACAAATACAATACAATTCAAGTTTGTCGTGAATAGATTTGTGATGGTAACGAAGTCCAACTGAAGTTGTAAACTGCTTAGAGCACATCACACATGAATAAATCTTGCTACGTTTTCTCAGCATCTCACAAGATACTTTAATATTGGGAAGATTTAAACCTGGACTAAAGCCTGATTCTGCATACTGTCCATGCCCACTTGAAGTGTACTGACCAAGGGAAGCTGACCCAGACAAACCTGCAAACAGGAAAAGATGCAGATTTACCTGCAGACAACATAAAAATAAGGCGATCTTCAACAAATGTGACAAACAAAACAACAAAATCTACCTTAAAGTCTGAGCCAACATAAATCCATATTGAAAGCTTGGACCCCAGATATATTTTAATAAGAACTTTAAGGAGGTATACTAAATAAAAAATTAAATTCAACTGATAAAGGTCTACAAATCCAACTTCCAGCAATCAAATTTATTGGCAAACCAGTTAAAGCGCAATCCCTCTAAATGAATATTTCATGATGGAGAAACTAGTCGGCCATACTGGTATTATAGTAACCAATGTATTGAATGTCCAAACTAGAAAGTGCTCTGCTCTACGAAACTGCACATCCTCAACAGGTATTCTCAACACATCACCATCAAAATAGATCATTACTATGGATTATTAGGATAGTAAAAGCAAGAAATAGAAATGAATCGCCAGTATGTATACAATACTAGATTGTACCTGGGAATTATACATTCTGTACAAGGGCTTAGTAAATACTGGAACATTCACCAAGATATTCCATTTAATATCAAATCGAAAAATAGTTGGTGCATGACTTTGAGGCACCTCTCCCTGTGCCCTATCGGACTGTAGATAAAAGACTTGTTAATCTGGGCTAATTCACATTAGCCGGACAGGCAGACAATCCATACTGTCGAGCCCTGCATGATTTTGTTGGTGTTCAACAACCTACTATCAGCACAACTGATGTGATAATAATGAAAGCATCAGGAAATTGGTTGTCTTACTATATACACTGATTACAATGGACTTTCTTCATCATTTATGACCTATGCAGATATATACAAGAAGAGATAAAAGTGATTCTTGCATTAATTCTTAAGAAGTGGAAGTAATTGAGTGCAGATATGGTATTAAGCACAAAAAGAGGAAAACTGCTTAGACTATTCAAAACAAGCATTATTTCCATGAACTGTTTTACAATAATAATCAGTGTTGTGTTGACAATGTATACAAAGCAACATTGCAATATTTAAGACTTATTTGCAATTGGGCAAAGCATATTTGGTTGAATTTATTGTTCGGAGGAACAACTACATGAAATCTGTTCCTTTCTTACTAACACAAACAGCATGTTGCATTACAATAGTTGCATTTCAAATGCCTTCCATTACCACTGATTACTGGAATATTGGAGCGAAAATGAACACAGAGTTCATAAACCTAAATTATTACAAGTGTACCCAATGTGTGTTCTCTTCGTGTTTTCTTTTAAGTCCAGGCCACAGTTGTACAGGTGGTGGGTGCATGCACCTACCTTGTGATGTCAGCAACGTCATCCTCTCCATCTACTGTGGCACTGGGTGTGTCAACATGGCAAGTGAAAATATTGACCATTCCAAACTGATTGTATGGATAGCCAGCTACTTTCAAAATGACATTAGATTAATTCAATATGATCAATTTGCATGTATATTGGTTTTGAAAGGTACCAGAAATACAAGACTTGCAAATCAGCATACGGTAATTGTAGATAAAATCCACAACATGTGGTTCATTCAACCATTTTCATTACCCATTACAGCACCATTCTGTTATTTTTCCAATTCACTTGTGTAATATGAAGAAGATCATGGAAAGTTGGATATGGCAATGATATATCCAATGGTATACACAGAAAAACTATATGGGGGGAAATGTCTATAAAGTTATTTGCAGCCATAATAAACGATACCTGAATAATGTCATTGTCAAGTAATGGTGGGCATGCTACTACTTACAATATATCTAAGAATGTTGTGCCATTGATTTTTGAATAGTTTTAGTGGTATTTAACAGGAAATACTTAATTAACTCAATAAATGTCTCAAATGTGAAATGATGCAGAACAAATAGTGCGAGAACCAAGATACATGTCAAATCACTGACAATTTCTCTTCAATATTGATTACCATACAAGTAGCCAGAAAGTATAGTTTTCTCAAGATAAAGCCAGACCTATTTAAGATATTAAGTCTTGTTCCTCGGAACTCAACCAAAAAAAAAGGAGGAAAAGGTAAACAAAGCTATTTATTTCAGCATCTAAATCATAGTACTAAATAGGTGATGCTCCAACTTGTATTTAAAACTCATTAATATACCATTAAAGTCAGGCACTAAATTTACTACCACTGCTAAAATGTTTGATATATTAGCGAGCTTGTACGTCTGCAAATAACATGTGGATACAAACTAAAACAGTGACAGTATCTTGGTTCTCGTACACAATACATGTTACCATTATATACATGAGGACAACTTACAAAAAGGTGCATTTGTTTGGAGGAACCATATGCCCACATGTATGAGGATGGAATTATTTGGATAGGCATAAAGGATATGCAATTGTGGGTAATGACTATAATGACAATATGAAATAATTGGTCATCCAAGATGACAAATTTGTGATCATTGGTGTAGACGAATGAAATACAATGGGTCAGGTCTCCATTAAGATTGCTAGGACGGTTTTCAGTTGCAAGAGCGGAAAAAATATTTTCAGTATGTCGCATATCATATGTTGCAATGCACCCATTTTGATGCATGGGTATATTTGAACAACTCGTGTAGTCATGGGTGATGAAAATTAACACTTGACTGGGCCATTTCTCACAATGTTAAGGTATATCCCAAGGGATAGTAGAAATTCATGTTTTGTGGGGTTTTTTGTAAACAATTTTTGTAATTGTCTCACTATTTAGGCTAAATGTTTTAACGGTTATCCTTGCAACAACATTAGGAGATGAGGGCTATCGTGTGGGCGTCATGGTTATCCCAAACAAATGTTTATGTTTAATATTTTGGCCTTGCAATATGTTTCAAGTCATATGAAGTTCATTGTATGAAGTTCATTTGTTTGCGTAGATGTAACTTTGCAAAGGTAACAGCTGAATAAAATGTACTCCGATTTAACTTTTGATATTGTGCATGAAAGGTAAAAGTAGATATTTCATTGACCCATTGATTTATGGAATACTGTCTTCAGAGCAAATGAGCAAAACAGAATATAGTGTCCCCTCTATATAAGGCTGTATTTGGGGTCCATGACATACCCCCAGCCTTATAGTACCAGCCTTATAAAATAG
>JAUTBQ010164200.1:0-12371 GCA_032361185.1 Lepetodrilus ovalis | reverse complement strand
AGAGAGAGAGAGAGAGAGAGAGAGAGAGAGAGAGAGAGAGAGAGAGAGAGAGAGAGAGAGAGAGAGGAGAGAGAGTATAAATAATTATAGCCACACATTGAAAATTGCATTCATCCTACTTTTCTTTATTTACAAAGAAACTGCCTTATAATGAAAAAGAAATGAAATCTATAAAATTGCTACATCTGCTCCATATAACATGAGTTTTAACTTTTAATAACTTATGAATGTTTGCGAAAACAAAGATTAAAATACATTCTGAACCACCTGCAGACGGGAGATAAATGTTTTACTCAATCGGCGATTATTACATTTAACCCTAGATAATTTGACAGTAATCTAGATAGGTCCTCCATTGACAATGTAATCGCTGTACCACGCAATATGTTATGCTGTGGAAAAGCCTTGCAAAGCTTGCTATAGAACACATATATTTTATGTTTATCATATTATTTTTTACTGAATACAATGTTTGAAGTGATTTACCGGATATAATCATCCTTTATACCCTAAAACCTTCCAAGAGTATAAGCTAAGGTATTCCATAACACACGTGTATACACGATACGTCGTTCTAAATGTAGTTAACACGGGTCAATTATGGAATTTAGTACATAGTCGAGTCGTAATACTTCCTGTATATCGTTACCTCGATGGTTGACCAGCCTTTCTACGACATAATATACTAAAGAAATAAGTAAGAACCACTAGCATCATTACAAGTATTTTATTCTGGGAAAGCCCAATCATAGCATTTTAGAAAATCAAATATAAACAATTACCAAAAAATATATATACAAATGTAAGCATACTGAAAATGAATTAAATAGTATTATAATATAGAGAAGTAATGCCTGGAATTCCACTTAAAGTGGGGCACTTTATTTACAGATTATATATTTATATACACCCCCCCGCCCCCGCGCTCTCTCTCTCTCTCTCTCTCTCTCTCTCTCTCTCTCTCTCTCTCTCTCTCTCTCTCTCTCTCCTTAAAATAATTATCACTTGCATTCTATGTATTCATGTCAATCAATATTTTGTATATGTTTCTACTCTGTAAAATGTCTATTTAAATGACTAAAACATATTTTTTTTTAAAAAGGACCACTAACCATTTGCGACATATACCTTAATATTTATTAACTTCATACTACCAGTATTTTAACAATGGAGACGTTTTCCAAATGTCTACAGGCTCTGTGTACTTGTACTTGCAAATGTATTAGAAGTAGAAAGGCACCATACTCACAAAGCCACGTTCATAAATTTGGCAGAAAGCATCTCTACAAAATATCTGTTGGCCCTTAATTTATTTTGTCCAGTATATACTAATGCAGCCCAGTAGGAGTCGTTTAACCTTTTTAAAATCCGTGACAGCAAACACTCTCGTACAACGCTGTTCTGTCTTTCCAACGTCACCCCTCTACACAAAATAATATGCATTCAAAATAGTTGGTGATAGATAGCATACATGTTCATATTGTGAGATTGGTACTGTCTGCCTAGTCAAAGACATCACTCGTTTAAACATCGGCATGATACACCACTAAATACCGAACGCTCCCATCGGTATAAGAAAGGACTCGCTGTTGAAAGTGTTTCTGAGAACGCTACCGAATATATAGCTGAAGTCATCCTCAGGGTAATCCTTTGGCGAAATGAAACCGTAAGTGTAGTTTCTCCTCCACGCTTCTGACATACGGTGTTTGGACGTAACGAGCCATAATAAACTTAAATGTCAATATATGCCAGCACTAAGTGTTCGGTATTGTTATTTGAAATTCAATTCATAACACCACTATTGCGTTCCATTTGTAATACACACACATACAAATTTTAATTTGATACGGGTGGAAAGGTGTTTCTTTCCCAGAGTATTACATTGTGTTTTTCAACTTTTTCTTTCTTCTATATATGTACCAGGTAGCCTACTAGTATCACCTCAACTATAAATTATCGCTGGTATTCATGTGTACGTACTAAACTATATTTAGTAAAACATGATAATGGGCCAATAACTACCAACATAAAACATTATGCGAAGTCAACACAGTGTTCAACATACGCAATTATACATACCAGTATACTCGTTTGCATTATTATGATAATTATCCCTAATGTATATGTCATGTCAATTGCAGTCGCAACACGCACTGCAGAGTCACTGCCTAAACACATCAAAGTGCCAACCACTGATGCGTGCTACCAAGGACTGCCTTTCTTTCCAGACGGGCTACAATTACAACACCCATGGGGCAAATCCAACAGATGGATTGTCTATTTCAGTTTATCCTCCAGTCAAAAGCCGCATGTATATTTCATACAGAATGGCAGGAAAATAACCCCACGTAAGTAGTTTCTTAATAAAGTACGGCGGAGATACCATTAAAAGGCGTATGGACGGGTATTCAGTGGCGTCGCTTATAATATAGGTTCTAGCTGTACCCGGTGACAGTGCGTTTGTCTTGTGTGTGTGTGTGTCTCTCTCTCGGGTTAATCACTCGGTGATCATAAAACATTGGCCGTCAAGAGTCGCAGAGCTTCCTGTTAGTACTTCCTTGTTCTACGCAGAAACGCTACCGCAGTAACACTACTTCTTCAGACTAATTACCGAGAAAATCTCCCAAACGCAAGAGGCTCGATACCAAGATCGAATAACTTAGTTTGAAGGACATGCATTATACAATAGCTTGAATACAATACGTCTACACTACTCACAACAATAACTACTGTGGTAAATAAAATAGTGTAATTTGGATACAACATTAAAGCAATATTGTAATTTAGACACTACATTAAATATATTGTTACTATTAAGTCACTTGTAAAGAGGGTTATGAATATCGAAGAATGGCACTTATAAAACCCTTGAAATATCTTTAGCAACGCTGAATGATTACGAAAACCAACGTGATCCGTTTTGACGTCAATGGTATTTATTTCTGAAACCGCTCGGTTTGACAGTATTGGTTTAAACATATTTTATTCAAGACGAAATGGATAGGTTAGAAGTTGTTACATATTAAACCTCTCCAAGAGAAGGAAAAGAAAACTTTGGGAGAGAAGAAAGAAAGATTATGGATGAAGGAAATGTATGTACATATTGCATAATACTAGTAGTAAACAGTTACGTAAGAATATTAAGTAAACTATTTTATTTATTAGTTTTAGTTTTTAAACATATTTTATTCAAGAAGAAAACGATAGGTTACAAGTTAAAACAACTTAATGAAAACCGCTCCAAGAGGAAGAAAAGATACAGCCGGGGAGAGAAGTAGAGAGATTGAGAAAATAAAAAATGAACAACCATTTAGCAGTGAATATTCTTTAGCATGTATCTACGAAAGTTGGAATACCTATTACATTCGAGTACAGTAAGTAATGTAAATCATGTTCACATGGATTACCACACATACATGAAGCACTATCTGATAAACTAATTTTAAACAGATCATAATATAATGAGCTAACTGAGTATCTAAGCTTAATGAGTAAAATACAATATGTTCGGGATCCATGTGAATAATATGCAGGTGTAATGCAATAATAATTTCAGATTTCAGATTTAAAATTTTATACAGAGTCGCTATGCTTAATTTCATTTGGTAACTCATTCCATAGTCTACATGGCGGTGATATGAATGACGCGTAGGCTAAAGATTTATGGGTATACAATATATGGTATAATTACATTGTTAGCATTTCGTAGATTATAGTTATAGATCTAGAATCAACATTGGCAGAGCTGATAAGTAGGTTGGTACTAGTCCGTTATATATTTTATAGAATTGGCTTATCATTCTTCTGTCTTTTAACGTTTCCCAACCTGTTTCGAAATATAAATGTTTTTAGAAGTGTATCTTGGTAGATCAGTTACAATTCTGGCTACTTGGAGTTGTGAGCTTTCTAATTTTTTACAATCTTCGTTTGTACAACCGTCACATACTTCACATGCATATTCAAAATGGGGTCCAATATACATAGTGTAAATATTATTTAAGGTAAATCTGTTTACTAGATATTTTAACTTGACGATATCATTTTAGATGCTAATTTAATTATATTCTCAATATGATGAGACTATTTTCCATTAGACGAAAATGTGATACCCAGATATAGGCCTACCATTAAATTCAAATTCAATGTCGCAAGCATTTCTTTTTCAATTAAAATAATACTACTTCCGTTTTTCGTGGATTAAATGATACCAACCATATACTTGCCCAAATATTTGTTTTCTAAACAGTGTACTCATTATTTGCTTGTCTCCGCTTGATGAACCTAAACATTTATAGTTTCATTTTCAGATTCACCTAAATCCGAACAACTATTTACAAAAGCTTAATATGTTGGGTGTGGTGATTTTACCTATGCCCATTATTATTATTGCTCATAGCTATATTAGTAAGAAACCGAACTTTCAAGTGTGAAAGGCCACGCAAACCCATCGAAATATGTCCTTTTATATATCAGTTATTAAACAGATGCATTGTTTACAAATGGCAGGATATTAGTCACGTGGTTACAATAGTATGCTGTGATTGGTCAGACAGTCCTGCTGGATCCAGCTCACCAGCCGACTTCTCCGAAAATAAGATTTATCGATAACATCATTTGGAAGGAATTATAACACTGCAAGTTGTGTGTGACCATCAGTTCTTTAGGTTTATACAATATGAATTTGGTATTTGAATAATTTTAACTTTGATATATATGCATTATGTTTTATAGTAATTGTCTGAATATGTTATAACATATCTTCACGGTATATGTGCTGAAGAACAGCAGTTTTACAGGTATTCCAGGCACTATTTCACAGGAATTACAAGGACGATAGGAGCACACACGCACACACACACACACACACACACACACACACACACACACAAACAAACACACATAACACACACACACACACACACACACACACAACACACACACACACACACACACACACACACACACACACACACACACACTAATAAACACACTAACAATCATACATACACACCCACATTTTATATTATACACATTTCATTATTCCACATACATCTACTTGTAAAGTTCTCGCCATAATTTTCTTCAATTGACTATTACTACTAACATAGACATCATGTATATCGCATCAGCCATGCTCCGATGCTCGGAGCTCATTTCTGCAAGTAATTGAAGGGTGGACACGGAATGGCTGGTACACATCTGGGAAGTAAATACAACAAACAGTCCACTATATAATCATGGTATTTGTAAGCACAGAGCATGACTGACAACGTACCACTGAGAGTCATATGTCACAATATCGCTATCAAAGTAGTAATCTACGTTCTCGACTGTATTGAGGTATGCCATCTTCACTGGATTGTGTGGCAATAATTAATACATACATACATACATACATACATACATACATACACCTGAGCACAGTAGCACTGAGGTATTTAGAATACAAGAATCGGTACAAACTGCCGTCACTCGAAAATAGTACTTTGCACTATTAGTGAAATAGTATTTAGAGAGAGTGAATGGAGTTTTAACGTCGCTGCGGGAATCTTTCACCCATTCGCGACGTTAATAGTATTTACTATTTTACGTTAAAATATCTTAATTACATTTTAAAACGTCTACCAGTTAAGTCTTGTAGCGCAATATATATCCGTACATAGTGTATATTAGAATGTCAGGTGGTTGTATTATTTATGCAGATGCATCGATTTCCCTTATTTTTTTTTAAAAACCCACCATATACTTATTACATTTATACTAATTTTCTTACATAAAATAATGCTGCAATAATCTGTTTTCGAGCCAATGGTAACCAATGTATAAAACTATGCTCCTTTCCCATAGTAATGCTATGCTCCTTTTGCTTATTGCAAGAGTATCTCCGATCAGGGAACCTATTCCATGAACGTCAATTCAAATGTTCGTGTATATGGTTTTACGAACCGGGATTCCTCGTTATTACGTCTACGCATACTTCAATACTATCATCCTAGGACCTGTACAATTTGTAAAGCAGGTTAGACAAGAGAGCGCTGTCTTAGACAGCTCAGATGGTATCATCGTGAAATACGACTTCAGAGATTTCAATCAAAGATGGGATTTTACTGCTCGCTTCTTATTATACTCCTGTACCGATGTGTCAAAGGCTTGTATCTCGGTTCTCCTTTAAAAAGAACGCGCGTTCAGAATTCACAGACAATGTTAACTGTGCGATGGGTAAAGGATCGTGCGATACGCTCTCTCGAACTGGAGTGTTGTTATTTATTGTGAAAGTGCAAGATATTGTGAAGGCATATCAACAGAGTTCCATAAAACAGACACGTTACATTGAAACAGGCTCAACTGATAAATGTAGCTAAGGATAGATATACCCAACACAATTAATTAAGGAACAGTGGATATATTCTCGAAACATTCTAACGACCTGCTTAGCCTAAGAACGTTCGCAGCCTTACTATCTGAACCTTTAACTCTTTCCATACTGAAGGCAACCGGAGATGCCATTAATCTGTGTCCATCAAGGAGATGGTTAAGATTGTCAGACGTTCGTAAGAACACGTTTCGAGAATAGAACCCATGTATCTTTTATGGAAATAGAATTTTATCTTTATACTATTTCAATAACTAATAATGCCCAACCATATCCGAGCACAAGTTATTCTTCAAGAACTCGTAGACGCATTGATAAAAGAAAGACACCAGATTCCTCAAGCTGAGTTCAAAAGTACGATAGAAATCTTATGGCACTTAACTTATTTTGCCGAGTATATTAAAATATAGGTGTGAAAACGAATTGTGAAGCGTGCTGGTATTGCTAAGAAGGCAACATACCATTTCCTCGGGTCATTTTATATTCACATTTCCAATGTATATACTAATAATTATACGTGTCTATCAAAATATACTTGAAGTGACTCAAACACCAAAATTTGCAGATTATATATATATATAAACCTAAATAACTGATGATCCTACACCACATACAGTGATTGATTTCCTTTCAAATGATCTGTTATCAATAAATCAACTTATTTCCTGGCAGTCAGTTTGTTTATTTACAGAGACTGCTAGGTGAGCAGGAGCATGTGACATTTCAGCCGTCTGACCGAGGACCAATCACTGCGTATTCTTCTAACCATGTGACTAACAGGAGAGTCCCATGAAAATGCACCATTTTGTAAACATTAGCGTTGTTTATAGTCGGCAGGTAAAACATTTTTCGATCGGCTTGTGTGGCTTTTCATGTCTGAAAGCGCGGATTCTTACAAATATAGTTATATATATTATATAGGAGCAATACTAATGACAAGCGTCTGTAAAATCACCACAAGTTTATAAGTCATTTTAATGTTTAATGAATGAAAACAAAACCGGCAACACGAGTAAGTTGTATAACAATCACAACGTGGGCCTACCACCCAGCCATGGAAGCAAATAATTGTTATAGGAAGTGATGGAAGATTGCGCTCGTATGTCTCTCTCTCTCACACACACACACACACACACACACACACACACTTATTCCAAGTCTTGTGCAGGAGCGTGGAGATATTTCATTCACAAAACGCTACGCATGTAAACTTCCGCAAAGTACCGGCCGCTTCATCGACCAAGCCTGCAAATACCAACAACCTATTACATGCTCCGTTGTTTTTCAAGGATTTCCGCCGTTCGTGAAATGGAGCAGATTAACGCCAATCAATCCTGACACCGCCCCTTCCTCGTAGTCACGCCTGAAAAAAAGTAGTCATCCTGGCAGCCACGCATCAAGTTGTTCAACATATTACGACATACATAATAAGGCCTGACCAGCTTATAGTCTCGTTTCAAATAGTCTTCATCACAGCAATCACGCACACAATCTTTATCAAAGCTGTCATGTGTAAAGATTATTCATGATTGCAATACTAGTACTTCTCGCATCAAAAATATTTACAAATCGGGGCGTATCAAACCGTTTAAATAATTGATAATCTTAAACATTGGTTATAATATATTGCAGTATATAATAAATAGCTAGTATTCTTCATTCAGACGTCAACTCCGAGTCTTAAATTCCTAAGCTACGGGATTATTGCATCTCAAAATTAAATAAACAAATAAAACAAATTGTAAAGAACAAAAGAAACCAAAACTACAAATAAAACGTTTCCATAAAATTACGATTTTTCTACATAATCATTATTTAGTATTACATCCTAAAATATTACTTTATAATATCACGGATATATTACATTTTAACCACGTTACCAATATGTCATCATTCTACATAGACTCTATTATGTATCCGATTATGCTATCTAAATATATTTATATTTAACAGGTTAGGAGACAGGATGCACGTCTTAACACGCACAACAACGGTTTGACAGGCGCACAATTGAAACGTAAATACACTGACTGTATTTTATTCGTTTGCCAGCTGTTCGCAGTAATTAAAGCCCGGGCGACTACAATATTTTTTTTGGGGTTCGTGTTGATAATAATTAAGTTATTATGTAATATAAAGTTAAATAACAACGACATGTGATTAATGTTTTTAATGTACACGTGCGAAAATTAACGTAACGCAAGATGTCTGTCTGTTTTACTCGAATTTCTGAAAATTAATAAGTTCTTAAGAACGATTTAGCATGTCTTAATTCATCTTTTTTGTTAAACTACTATATGCCTACACGAGCCGCGTGTTTAACTAGTGCAAGCAGAGGGGACGTGGATGTGTTTTTTTCAGACAAAACGATGATGCTGGGCTACCATAGTTAACTTCCTACAAAAGATTTAATACGTTCTTCAAGATGTGTAATATGGCCTACTTTGTACTGAAGCATGGGACGCCTTTTACCGAATAAAATTGAACATCTTTCTCAATTAAAGTTTTTGTGTTTATCAATTTTGTACACAAAGGTAAAAGATCCGGGGCGGGGCAGAATGCAATTCCGTCTCGTTGCTCATTTCACAGAACCTAGAAAAGACCAAGCAATGACCCAGATAAGCAGCAAGCTACGGCTTTTGTCGCGGTATTGTTTATTTTTTAGACCGAGGACTTAGGACCCGGGATGAAGAGCTTCCCAGAGATGATTATGCGACAACTCATCACTGGTAGGGGGTATAAACCAACCCGTGGAGCAATTTATCAAACCTTTCAAAATTTGGGACTAAATCAGCACCTTTTGAAAACGAGCCTTGAACAACCAACCATGTTCAGAGAACACCCAAGAACTCGCCAAGCAAGCCGCATAAATGGTTGCTGACCTCACTGAAATCCGAGTCCATTTCGATCGAGAAGATCACATTTCGATGTGTTACTTTATGGACAGTTCCGCTTGTCATCAGGCCTGGGTTTCACGAACGGTGTCGTACTGTAGTCGGGACGGAACATAAATCCGGCCTAGCTTACGCCATGGTCTTACTATGGCAGGAATTGGCGTGATCCTTTATTCATATACGACGCTTATCTTAAAAGTCACGTCTGCCTTCCAAGTTAAGGTGGATTTATACGTTTAACAGAACAGAACAGATTCAATATTACTATTATAAACTATAGTCTACAGCATATGAGATACAGAACATATATACAGTTGGCTCGGGTGTTTACATGAAGACAGACGGCGCAAATCGCTAGCACACTCTTACTGGTGTAACATCCCCAAACACTCCGAAGCTTACTCTAGGGTGTTTTCTGGCTGCTAAGCGTGTGCTAGCGAGTTACACCGTGTGACGGCGTCAAAAGTATAAATCCACCTATACGAAACCTATTTTAATATGATTTCATGCTCAACTCACGTTTTGTTCGTAACGTTCTATACTGGGGCTTGAGCTCAACGATGAGTCGAGCATGAACACAATTAAACTGTTTCCTAACCTCGGCACCTGGTTACAGGAAGCGGAAATGGAAACAGCACCCTAAGCGCATCATAGTTTCCTTCACCTCCCGACCCGATATTCTGCCCGATATTCTGTCGCGATATTGGCTGTCAAAGAGCGTGCGTCGGGAAGTGTCTGACAACCGCAAAGACATTTCTCTAGCCGTCTCTGATGAGCTTGACACCTACCATTTACAGGTCCTCGTCTCGTGTTCCTCTCACATAAAAGAAAATCTTAACAGTCCGTCCAAGCGATAAATCGTTTTAGAGCTCCTCGGGGATATGGGTTTGATACGAAAGAATTGGAGCTAAATTTGGATGTGGTATATGATGACGATTGTCGTAGATGAGTGGGGATTACGGACGTTCAAGTATTATCAACAGTCGACTCGCACAGACGGCCAACGTCGGAATATTAAATTATTGTCTTTCACTTCTGGGGTTGTATTAGCCCTCGGGAAGAAAACAAAACAGGTTAATTTCATTCCTATTGATACCGTGTCAAGCATTTTAAAGGATACAGATTCCCGTCGTACTATCCTCTGAGCTATCAAAGTTGCCACATTTTTATAATCTGGCTTGTTTTGTCAGCAGCCTGCGAAATCAGAGGTTTCAGGTTGTTTTTTCAATTCAATGTGTGGAAATGTCAAGCTTGCTACCACTACCTGCCATATGTTGAGAGTCCTATTGAAATGGATGTAGAGGCAGATGTTGTCATGGAATGCCCCAATTTAGACAGAACGCTGAACAAAATGTATTCTCCTTAAACATAATTAGTATTAAATTTATTTGCAACATCTGCATACAGACATCATTTTAAAAGTTTTTGGCATTTTTACAATAACCTGTCTTTTTAATGTTTAGCTATGTTATGGTACCCTGTAATTAAATAGGCAACTGGGTATATCAATGGAGCTCAAATCCATTTCAGCCTCTGCAAAATAGTCATATTTAACTGCAGGTCAACTTTCAGCCCTCTATATCTTAACTAAATATTTCAGAGTGCGATCAAATGTATGCAAATTTAGAGTCAATTTGGACGTTAGTGATTTTCATTTAAATGTTCACATAAAGCAATCATAATTTATGAAAATGTGTTTTAAAAGAAACCACTGATTTTGTGGCAGATTCAATTCTCGTTTAAAGATACTATAGCAGTGAAAATTCTGTTCCAGAATCCGTTGATGTAGGTCATAATAAATATGCACACCATCTTCATTACATGTAATAGTATATACATCTTTGCTCACGGGAGCCGATCTCTATTTCTACTGTTCTCTGAATGTTTATGACATATTAAAGAAAAATGTATAGTCTATACCCATACAACGTTACAATGGATATTAACACGCATGCAAACATACCTGGTAAGTAAAGCTACTGCAGACTACAAGTCTGTCATCGCAATATTGAAACAATGCATAGCGAATGACAAAGTTATACATGGCACTGATTATAATACTAATCCCAGTGATATGTGGATACAGTGAAATGGATTATCATTGACTTAACTGAGCTGGGCCTTGTTAAGGCCAGCCCGCCAATGTTTTAGATAGCAATATACTTGATTGAGACGTCTAATTTGTAACACCACATAAAGAATATTGGAACAAATATCACACTGTCACAATACCGCACTTCATAAAGATTGGTCATCTGATTAAAAATTGATTGTTACGTGGGTAAAAGTCCTTGTCGTTTTGTAGTGTCCGTAACTGTAGTGTCTGTAACCTTTCAAAATTGCTTGTGAAATAATAGATTATCAGGTTAGCAGTGAATATTTATATCTACATGTATATTAATATTTATATTAACATGTTGTTTCAATTAGAGTAAAAGTAAAAAGCGATCCTGGAAACGGCTTTATTGTAAAGTTTTGAGACGGTAAGTTGAGTTAAATAGATCTTAATAGAAACAAGTTCAAAATCTAAACTAAGATCATTGAAAAGAAATACCATTATAATACGTTCGAAAATATGGCTGCAATTTTACACTTCATAATTCTAACATTCTAACTAACATAGTATTTTAATATGATACTACAGAAATATGCAAATCTTTTAGCCTTATTATTTGTTTTTCATAGACCTCAAGACTGCCTTTCGCTGCAATATTTTGTGACGACATAAATTTATACATAAAACATCTTGTTAAAACAAATTATTAATGCTACTGAGCATTGGTTAGATTGAGCATTGGTCACACCGTTAATACGCGAGCACGAACACTAACTGTTAAAGATATTGTAAGGCCGCTTCGTAAAGTTTTCTATACAACCGACGTTTCCCGGACAAGTCGTATTATTACATTCGGATGCGTAGTGAACAAGACGTGCTTCTTACAACCGAAAAGTCTGTTGTAAAACGCAGTACTATTCATGCAACATAATGTATACAACCTCAACAAAAAAATCTTTTCAAAGAATTCTTTAAAGGCATACAATCACGGTGGATAGACCTAGATAATGACCAAACGAATTTCAGTCTGAGACTATTTACGTTTGAT
>JAUTBQ010164189.1:0-12373 GCA_032361185.1 Lepetodrilus ovalis | reverse complement strand
TCACGAACGCGGAAGCGCTACAGCGGGGGGTAGGCGATAATAGGTCCTGGGCGATAATAGGCCCGTAACCAGTACAGGTTAAAAATTAGACCGATTGAGTGGACACCAGTGAAATAGCAAGGTTCTAGATGAATGTCCCCCAGACCCCTGCCCCTCCATCAGACTCTAGGAACAACAGTATACAGTTAAATACCTGGCAGGCTTGGTTGATTGAGTTGACATTGTTGACGTAATCAAAGGCAAGGACACAATCAGTCTGGCACCTTGTTATGCTTCAGATCAAATAGTTAAAACAACACATAGAATGGATAAAGTTAAGTAGACAAAAGGGGAGAATCAAGATGTTGGTAATAATATAATAGGTCTCACTTAGCAGTCTGTGACATTTTATCTGCTGAGAATTTTAAGAAAATATAAACTTTAACTTAATTTATGATACATTATGTAAAAAAAAATATTCTTAAATTGTCAAAAATTATAATCAGTATAACCTGATCATTGAATTAACAAACACTCACTTTGTTTATTGTTTTATAACTGATTTTGAGATTGGTTGGTAATAAATCAGTTTCAGTGAAAGACAGATGTCAGCTGATAAACAAGAGATGTTATATAATAGCAGAACTGATAACAATGTATATTATCATAAAAAGTTGTACAATGTTACAAAGTTAGATGTAAGTGTAGGACTGTATTTATTATATTATACTTTGTAAATATTATTTGATACAATCTAAGTATGTATCGTTCATATTCAGCATGTTCCATATATATTGATTCAGACAACACTATATAACAATGTAAACAATGTAGAATGTTCCTGGCCACAGGCTTACAAGTAGAAACAAAGTATAACTCACCAGCATACCTTAATCCTCAAAGGGAAATATTGATTGATATTAACCAAATTTATATTTAAAAAATGTGTATACAATCGTAACAATGTAATATCACAAATATTATTCTATTATTTCATTAGATATATACAGCTGTGTATTTAACATTAATCATGTTAATGCACCAACCAGAACATTTTGACTTGTCAGTGCATTAAAAACCTATGGTTTTAAATACCCAAGACCTAGAAAATAGTGTGTCCAAATAACAATTCATTAAAATTAAATTGAAAGCATTTATAAACCCTTATTAACAATATTAATTATTATCTATTTACTTTTATAAAATATATAGATATTGGTCACATTTTGACAGATAGTATTCCTGTCTAACAATCTACACAGTTGTCAACAACCATCACATTGAATACATAGGGCTATATCACATACACAGACAGGATACAACAACAAACACAACTTATTAGCTCACCTATCCGTTCTATGGTAAACCCTTGTGGAGATTTTAACACTCGTCGTCCCCATGCAGTACGTAAATTTTCCAGGTGAATTTCATTTCCTCCGACAAGCACAGTAGACGGCTCAACGAAACCTTTGTACCCGAGATTTTTTATACTTTCTACGAGAGCAGGGTTCCAGTAACAGGTCTTGTTTCGAAGTTTGAAATCTTCCAGTAGATCTTTTCCATTGTGAGAGCCTGCGACCGTTGAGTTGCGAATTTCAGTATTTTCATCTTCACATTTCTCATCTTTTGCAAACACGATTGCCAGGCACTTGGATGTCACTGAGAGATTTTTGGATAGTCTCCGTTCGTCTCTTGTCTGATGAGAAGACATAGTATTACGAATACTGCAGTCGACTTCACATCACATTTCAAACGAGCACTTGCTCACCGCTTCGCCTGTCGCTTAGCGTTTCACAACTCGAGTCTCGCGCTCCTCTGCGCCGCCTTGTGGAATGAGAAGGGGGCATAACTCCACCAATAGGCCTATTTGACATGCAGGTAACGCTTTTAGTTAAATTAGTATTCTAATAATAAATCGATGATGATTGAATAACGCGAATATATATTACTGAGAGAAAAAAAAAAGTGCTGATACTGTCCTAAATATGAATTACAACAGTTAATTATTACTTTCCTAAGATGCCCATGGACAACTCTAAAAATGCGCACTTCATATCAAGAAAGCGAGCACTTTGAACATATTTTTGAATATTCAGCATTCGCGATGGCGACATTTGAACACCATATAGTTATGCCAACCGTTTGCTCAAGATGTATATGAACATATAATTAGTCCTTTCTACATACGCAACAAATGCCTCGCTAAAATATTATTATGAAGTAAAAGTCTTACGGTGAAGTGTAATAATAATTTACCAGTACATGTATATTGTATAACCTATTTACCCGCGCGATTGTACATTAATTAAATATAGGCCTACATAATCAGATTGCACAGGAGAGATCTGGTATGTGGTATGGAGAGGGGTGGGAGAGAGAAAATATATAGGAGAGAGAGGGTGAGAGAGATACAGAAAGAGAGACAGAGAGAGAGATAGAGAGAGAGAGATGAAATCTCACATAACATATATAGACATACATAATGCTAATTATATATTCAGCATGATATATGTTAAAATAATGGCCATGCATATAAATATGCACTGTCGCGTACCAGTCTATAGATAGTAATGAACAAGTAATATATACTGTTTGTTGCTTGACAATGTACTTGTATTGTGACTGATACTTAAGGAACACTTTATAGTATTAGTGGGCTTCACACTAGTATTCGTTATCGTTCGCAAAGCTCGGGAACCAGGAATTTGGATGTAAAGCATTTGATATTGCGCCGTGACGAATCACTGACGATTAAAACATATATAGAAACGTACGCGTACCTCATGATACGATACATATACATGTAGTTTATTAAAAACGTTTGTGAGTGTTAACATTAAATGGAGAGCTGTTATAGCCTGAGTAGAGTATTCTTTATTTATGTTCGGTACAATTAATGAATACACAACGAAAACTAAAATTTGGAAACTTTAGAAAAAATAACACGCTTGATGAATAAAACATATAATATAACGGGCGTATATAAACAGGACTGGACTGTGCATGCGGATTATCGGGGGTGCAGTACATGTATATGAATTGAATAGTTTGTTGTGGGTTTGTTTTACTAAAAAGCTAAAACAGCAAACGTATCAATGTGAACATGAATTTTTAAATCGATCTATACAATAGAAAAATGCATCGACACTATACAAGAGAAACGGCGATTCATCGATGCATTGGTGAATCGTGACAACCCTATTGAATAACATTCATTTAACTGCGGTATACGTCTATATATGTTTTGTTATTTCTGTAATCTGTAATGTATAATGTGTTCACACATGATAACATATTCGATTATCAGCGTTCACCTTATTACGATTGTTTTCCCTATAGCAACTTAATTGTGTTCAGTGAATATAACTGCATAATGCTGCTTTGAATATAACCATGATAATGAAGTAATACATATCGATTTGTGTACAAATTACAATATAATGTTCTTAATATTCCGCTGTGTAAATCGATTATTCCGTTTATGGTGTATTGCATGCAGGCGTCTAGATCGATGCACGCAGTTGCATATTGGTGTGTTGTTTAATTTAGTATTGTTATCCACTATAGTAGTTCCGATTCATTGAATAATTCCTTCTCAAATAAGGAATTGCTATTATTAGCAGCTGTCACTCTGCAACCTATTTAACTTTTTATTTTATTTAAACAAGAGGTAAGCTTATTTACATTAGATCATGCACATGCATTTACCGTAAGACACGTGTGTGTGTGTGTGTGTGTGTGTGTGTGTGTGTGTGTGCGTGTGCGTTTGCGTGTGTGTGTGTGTGCGTGCGTGCGTACATACATACTAGTATGTAGGTCTACACATGTGTGTACATGATTACGTGAAAACTGCAAATTCTTAGCGATTCTATAATATTGGATCGCAAAAACACCTTATGCCTCGGGGTATATAGCCAGCATAAGGGGTCTATATATACATATACACCATCTGTTGTGCTAAAGGTATCCATCACGAGAACCATATGATGTAAATTGCATTTAGCGTCATTTTGAACTCTTCGATACTTTGTATACATGACGTCGTTGTTTTAAAGTTCAGAGCAAATATTTTTTAGTTAAATCTTAGTCGGGGCCCTGTATTGATTATAAGTTAGCCCTGGACAAACTGGGTGTGAATATGGCCGGGGGCCCTGACCGCTCATTCACACCTTCCGATCTGTTCCCATCGCTGGGTGTCTGTGGCAGATTTGATCGCACGGGTGGCACGGGTATTCAGTCTTTTAATGAGGCATTACGCGACCAAATAAGCTTGGTGTCAGGACGGTCACAGATCACGTGTCTTTGTGAACGTGACCCCCTGTGGTGACCCCGCGGTGTCCATTTATACGGTCAAAAGAATGAACCCATTTAATATATGACGCTATTCGAAATAATAAACTTCCGTCATACAACACAATCATCGTGTTCGTCCCAGTCGCAGTTATTGTATCACTAAATGAATATAATAAATTAAATTGAGTAATGAACATTACCTAATATATTTAAAAGTATGGATGCTTTTGATATAATTATTTAAAGATCAATCTAACGAGCAAGTGAGAGTGCGTGGTAGGGTTTGTAGTGGAACAAGACTTGGTATCAAGAAAGATGTAGATTTATGGGCCGCTTCGTACACTGCCGACCAAATGATTCCTTGAAGTTGAAGTCAACTTTTAGGCAATAGATTTAACAAATAATAAATTAAGAGACAATATGCCACAACTTCATATACTAAACTCTTTCAAATTTTAGGAAGGATACTTCTGTAGAAATGTCAGGTGCCCCAGAGGATTTAGAGCAATATACTACACTATCACACAATACATCCCCACATATCAAGATATATTGAAACTGTTTTCGTGGTCCTGGACAGAGTTGTGTCCCTTTATGACCTCCCAGCTTGACCGTCTACACTGCCGGTGATAATCGAAATAAACGCATGCAAATACGTTGGTGGATCCATATACATGAAGTGTTTTCAACAATTGGAGTCTAAATAACAGTTAGCATCTTGATTTAATTAACTTGAACACATGTACTATGCATGTAAAACGATGTGGATGTATAAATGAGGCATTTGCCATCTAGTACTTAGAAAATATTTTGTCGAGTTAAATGCATCTGAGGACTCACTTTTGCATCGACACCGGTTGAGAATTTTTAACTTTTGCATTAAAGTGACGGTACCAAATTAAGACAAATTACTGGATTAATGTAATTGATCAAAACATGAAGGCATAATCATGTTTGCTAACTGTAATTGGTGATTGGCGAGTCACAATCTGGAAATTTCTGACTTTTCTGCCGTGGGTGGTCAGGAATCTTGTTACATGTACTACAGTGTTAATTTTATGCTCACTGGCAAACTAACTTGACAGTAGCAATTTTGTGAAAATAATTATGAAAATATTGTTCAAATACTTGTTATATGCTATTCTACTGTGTAATTGTGGTTTGGTAACTCCAATTTAAAGATATTAAACAAAACAGGTCAACCATACCATCAGTTTCTCTATGGAAGCGTGTCTACAACACAAGTCAAGGGAGATAACCAATACTGAAGGATAACTTTATCTTGAGGATTAACCCTCTCCCTGTTAGATTAGGCACAGACACCGCTTTTTAGGGCATATCGGATTGCCTGCAGCAAGGAGAGGCTTAATTGCAACTTTAAATGTTATACTAAATGCAACTTTACAGGGCTGCAAATATTATTTTTAAAGTGAATAAAAAAATAACTGATTATATGACAATACATCAACTTCATGCAGGTAGAATCCGTTTGTTGTGGGTTTTTTTAATACAATACTATGCAATATAAAGTCATGCAGTTCCTTCTTGCAGTCAATTCATTTTCACAAGACGGTCAAACGATCAGTACTGGAAACAGTATACATGCTTTAATCATAGTACTCCATACAGAAGACAAACAATTTATGAAAAATCCTAGGAATTTTTATTGAAAACGTGCAGCTGGACAGTTTAATTTTGTACCTGTTTACATCTAAACTTGTTAGGAAGTGGAACCCTGTTGGAATATACAATACATACAAGTTTTGGTCTCTACAGGAGTGCACAGTATTCAATGGGCAGTCGAGATGAAGATCGTCAATTACACAAGGTCTTGTCGTTTGGCAAGTATATTTCATCGTGACTATGACACAGGAAATACGACTCGTGTCCTATGAATGAAAGACAACCGGCATGTTGGCTACGTTAACCCAACTCGGATGCAAGAGACCCAACGGTTCGTGTCATCTTCACTGATAAAATATTTAAACAAACACAAAAAGTAAATTTAGTCCCTTCATATAAGGAAGCAGTTTTTGAAATGCTGACTTAGTTTTAATAGAGCCAAACAAGAAGGCACAATACAGAGGCCAAGTTCTTTGGTAGTGGCGGGGCGTGTTGTTCGCCGTGATTACACAACTTACGATATATATTATGACATGTCAAATTTAAAAAAATATTTTGACGTTATAAATAGTAAATTTTTACACAGCAAAAGTCAATCCGTGGAACATAATTATTACGGAAGATCGACATGGCAAAGTGGCCTAGTTAATTCAATTCAACTCCAATAATAGCATACAAATAAAATGGGAACAAATTCCAGAGCTGCTTCTCATACAAACAGGCGACGTTCAAGGAATGGGCGATGCAATCGCACTTTTTTAAGAGTCACTCACTCAAATACTTGTTAATACTTTTTAAGGCATGAAGGCTATGTCTAGTACAGCAGCGACTCCTAGATGGGGCTTGGGGCGTCCTACAAACAAAGGAATGTTCTCCCCTAGGTGAACAGCTTGGCACACAGTAACAGAGGCGGTATACATCAGCTCGCATAAGACAGAGGGCTACAGATATTAAAGAGGAAAACTGCACATACTTTGCATAGTGTCACATTCAAACACATCGTATGTAAAGTCGCATCTGTGGGGCAAAAACGAAAATATATCCAACACACTTTCTTTCCCTAAAACTGTATGAAAATAACAGATATTTTCTTGCTTTCGTCACATTTTAATAATAACGGATTTTTACAACAAATGTACACAAGTGGATCTTGAAGTTTGTTACAGCTATAAATTGGAACTGCCACAGACAAAACCAAGAGTTTTTTTTAAATATTTTATGCAGCATGTAACAATGACACAAGTTCACATGTAGAGATGAGAAAATATGCAATTCTGCCATCACGCACACATTAACACCACTCCTAGTATCGCTGAGCAAATGCCACTCTTCAGTGGCACCAATGCAAACCAATTGACACCCGTTCTGCACGTCTTATATTATTTTCTGTACACTTAAAAGAATTGGTTTCATTGGTTCCATTGTTGTCTCCAGGAATGATGCACTCGTAAGGGAAAGGAAGAGTCCTTGTAGGTATCCTATGTCCATCCCGCTCAACTGCCCCAGCGTCTGGATTGGGCTTTTTATTAGAAAAATCACAAAAGTAGCAGTCAATATGTAGGTAGGTGGTGCACTTCTGTTTCTCAAAGTTTCACTTTTTTAAATAAAACAAAAGCAGAATCAAACACAACCACTGAGGTGTTCCGACTGCACCAAAAGGAGAGTGTTTTTTTTAAAGACAGCTCCAGAACTGATATGACTGTCTACTTCAACTCAGAATTGCATACTTTCAGAGATTTAAGCACCATGGATTCTCTTGGTCAGCGCCGTGCAGCCATAGAAGGGTTGCCTCTTGCAGTCCCGAATCCACCTCGTCCCTCGCCGCCTCGACCCATCACCCCACCAGCGCCCCTCATGCTGCCCCGACCTGGGGCGCCAAATCCCATGGATCCTCGGCCCATGCCTCCTCCGCCCCTGGCGGTGCCACGACCGCCGCCTCCTCCCATCCTCATGCCATCGCCACGGGGCTTCTTCTCCTCCACGTTCAGTCGGTGTTCGCCGTTGTATTTTATTGGCTGTGTTTGCTGGAATAAAACCAGCCTTCATATTACATCGAGACTATTCAACTAGGATTGAATTGCCTGAATTAAGTGCATTACATTACAGTGGGAATATTTCACCCATGCTCAATTGATAATGCAAAAATAGTAATAATAGAGTTCATAATGTAGGTCTAAAGGTGAAACTCGCAGTAGGGCAATAACACACGTTACAGGGGCAGGTCAAATTAAAAAAAACTTTACATTAATACTGCATTATTAATATTATTAATAACAAAATGTACTCTTTTGAATAACTGAATATACTCTAACAAATATTTAGATAATGTAGGCCAGAGTTTTAATGTAAAGCACTTTGACCAATCAGAAGTGAAAAACATTAACTCTATATAGATGTGAAATCAGTTTGTATTTCACCTTTATTTTCAAAATATCTTGGACTGGCTGTGGACTGTCGAATACCACAAATCCAAAGTTCTGAAATAAATATAAATGAAAATAATAATATATCAATTACATTATGGAATTCATTGAATCGTGAACACTGAAATATCGCAGTTACGTTTACCATACAATTTGCAAATTCAATCTAATACTGTTTAGTAATCATAGTTCAATCCCAGAAACTTACTGGCAGTTTTCCTCCACCGCTTTTCGTATTAATTCGTAGTTCCATTACTTTTCCATACTCTGCAAACAAAAGAACAAACGAGTTAGCATCAATATATAGACGATAGCATCAGCTCCATGGTATACAAAACCATTTCTAGAAATCTATCTAGGTGCACAACATTTGTCATAAGACATTCTAGCTTGAATTAATGCTTTACATCAGTGGGAATATTTTACACATTGGCAACAATCCATTCTAGAAGCCAAACATTTCAGAAGTCTTCATTTCTAGAGAAATCTTATTCCTTTGGAAGAGCCACACTAGCCAGTGTGGAGGCCAACTGCAGATGACCAACGTACGTTCGAAGAAGTTCTTGAGTTCCTTTTCTGAAATGTTGTGTGGTAGATTTCCGACAAACAACTGGTGACTGTCTGGGTAGCGGGACCCTCGTCGACCTCCGATGCCATCTCCGTCCCCGTCATCACGGCTCATGCTGGTCCTTTCCACTCGTGACTCACTGGTACGCTGGTCTCTCGGTTGCCTAGAAATGTAATATATTTGGTGTAATACTAATCAAATATGCCAAATGGGCAACAGCTTGACTGATGACCAATATTTTAAACAGCTAAAATTGCTCTTATCAAATTCTAGACATCTACAGTAGATATCCTCCTTGGTCTGTCAGTACCAGCCTGTCCTCGCAGATTTACTGCAACTTTCAGCACTACGGATGTTGCGGGTTTCCTCTAAATGGACTAATCATGATGTTAGTGAAAGATTCTAGAAAGCGACTATAAATCCCATTATATAAAAAAATATATATATAATTGATTGCCACAACAGTCGATAATCCAATGGAATGTCAGTAGCTGTCACTACAAACAATATCTCATAAACAGACTAGGTAAAAATAATGTTCACCTTTATTTTCAAAATATCTTGGAACACATCAGATGTGGATACAGTAAGCTAATAATGACTAGTGTTTGGTGAGAGAGTGGTTATGGAGCTACATCCCTGCAGGAATGTTTCACCCATTTGCAACAATACTAGTATTTAGTTGATATCCCATACAGTAATGCCCTTAGCTGTTCTATTTCAGGAATTATTTATGATCCACGCTGCTACCAACCTAGGAGTTCTCTGTGGCTGGGGGGCAGAAGCAGATGCTGGTGTGGGGTCTGGTTTGGGTTCGGGGCGGTTTGGCTGTGACTTCATGCTGGAAGCTGACAGAGGGGGCATCGTTGACGCCATTGTGTTCTTACTGGCCAGTGCAGCCCAAGAAAACGGTTTAGCCTCCACTGGAAATGAGATGACAAATTAAATTCAAATTTTACAACTGTGCACTATGGTTTAAATAGGTTTCATTTTAAAAAAGAATGCTGATTGGTAATCAATCTGTAAAGGTAGAAGATACCATGGTATTATTTCATGACGATGTCGAATCCACAGCACTCACCGACATCAGCGAGGCGGTTAGATATTAGAGCAGCGATCGAAACTTCCACAGTACAAACAGTGCATCCTATCATGATCCATAATGGGATATGAACCAAAACGTTTCACTGCTGCCCTACCACTATCCTCGACACACCAAGCCAGAAGCATCTTACCATGTGGCTGCTCCTCCTCCATGGCTTCTTCCTGGGATGTCTCTACGACGGTGGGTGCAGCTGGAGTGGATGCGGTGGAGGGTGTGGTGGTCGTGACGGAGGGCTTCAGGTCGACCTTCTCCTCATACTTGTCCTCGTCCACGTCCAGCTTCTCATCGTCAACGCGGTCCTCTGGAGCACACTCGTCTGAGTCATCTACGTGGTGAGCACCATTGCTGCAAATACAAAAGACAAAGATATACACTCGGAGAAGGAAACTTCATGCACAATGATCCATTGTCCAGGGTATCGAATTTTGTTAATAAAAAAAAAAATTTTTAATGGGGGTTATAGTCACTTTCTAGAACCTTTCACTAAAATCACGACTTGTCAGTTTAGGGCAGGAGGAAATCAGCAAAAAAATGTTGCAGTAAACCTGCTATCACCGGCTGGTACCGACAGACCAAGGATGATAACTGTAGTGCCACTCTACAGACAGTGCATCCTATCATTTTATTATTTAAAAAAAAAATTCTTTTTTGTAATGGGGTTTATAGTCGCTTTCACTAACATCACGACTTGTCAGTTTAGGGCAGGAGGAAACCCACAACATCCGTAGCGCTGAATGTTGCACTAAACCTGCGAGCACCGGCTGGTACTGACAGACCAAGGACGATAACTGTAGTGCCACTCTACAGACAGTGTAATAAGTTTACAAATCGTCATATGTACGACATAAATATTATTATTCAAGACTACATATCGGCAGCGAGTAAAAAGTATAAAAATGAACATATGGACTAGAAATACATTAGTAGTGAAGCGTTGATGTCGGCAGCGAGTTCAGAGGAACTTCGTGAAATGAATATCAATAATAAAGAACATGTACCGACCTAGACCAAGTTCCATTTCGTTGTCATGGAGATGGAAGGACGGCCCCGCCCCAGGAACACTGCACGGAGTCAGACTTACGCCAATAGTCCCTGAATAAATGTTCCATGTTTATTATCAACGTCAGCGCTGATCAAAACAGATATGTATAACCTATATAAAATATCAGTACTTCTATATAAGGTATGTAACGAACGGAATCATATGTTATATTTATTTATTTATTTATATATGTTTATTTTCTAGATACTAGAGTTGAACATATTATATACCCATTTTAGTCGTAGCATCTCTGGTAATCTTGACAATTTCAGCCAGAGTCTTCCCTTCTGCAGCCAACGCTCCTGCAATCTGAAATGGCGTGATTGTATTCGTTTATCGTCTCATTATAAAATCGTTTGTCGTCTCACGTTGGGCGTCATTGAAACGGAGGACCGTATTTTGATCCTGTGATTCGAACCAGAGTTGCTGGATTGCGAGCTCAAGGCTTAGATGACTGAACGGTTGAATGACTGAACTGCTTCCGTAGCACTAAATATGCTACGTAGCGAAAAGTAGTGCATCCTGAACGTGCCACAGTTATACTTCTATAGGTCACCTTATGTATGAGCACTGTGCCACACAGTCCCCGCCTTCCAGCAGTCTTGTCTGTAGAGGTGAGGGCACAGTCCTCGCCCACCACCACCATCTCCACCGTCAGGCCCTCCGCCTTCACTCTCTCAGCAGCCAGACCAAAGTTCAGACGGTCCCCGGTGTAGTTCTTTACTATCATCAGCACTCCGCCTGAGCAACACAATATTAACACGATACGGTGGCGTAGTAATAGTAATGTGAATATTTGTATTTCGCCAAATCCACGTTCGAAACCATGCTCAGAGTGCTACACTATTGCCCCGGTCAATGGATCTGTGTATAGGCCTACTCAATTCCTTCTCAACTCCCTAAGGAGTATGCAATCCAAACTGCCGTTCAAGGCGCTACAAGGTTAATTCACATGTCCAGCGCATACTTCCAGGTAGTACTGAGTAACAAAAAGCTAATACTAGCATCGCGATAATGTTGCTAGTACTGAGCAACATAATATATAGAGAATCTCACCCAAGTGTCTTAGAATATCAAGTATATCAACACGAGTCGTGAAAGTTATTAAATCCGAGACTTTGCCGAGGATTAAATAACTTTCGACGAGTCTTGATATATTTGATATTCCAAGACACGGGGGTGAGATTCTATTTAAAGTCAATCTAAAAGATTTTACAGTGAAGCTGCTGTGCATTTGCACTGTGACGTCATAGCAATGTTATAACGTCACAATGGCAGTGATGAGATCACAATGGTAGAACAATCAAAAGCGATATCTACAGTACTGACATCACAATGGT
>JAUTBQ010164178.1:0-12375 GCA_032361185.1 Lepetodrilus ovalis | reverse complement strand
CAATCACGAACGCGGAAGCGCTACAGCGGGGGGTAGGCCATAATAGGTCCTGGGCGATAATAGGCCCGTAACCAGTACAGTGCTAAAAAACAAATAACTCACTCACTTTCTTGAAAGATCATTAGTCAATTACTGATATGAATATGTAATATTATTTGTTTTTGTTACATTGTCTTACAATACAATATCACTCGACACTATTTCTCTATTTAATATCAGCATGATCAGTAATCGTGTCATATTATTGTTTTACTTTATACAGACATTGAGTATGGGTCAACAATTTCCACTGCACCAAATCATGTACTCACGCACTTATTTTATGTTATGAATACTTGTCGGAACATGTCACAATGGTGTCACATTGCTCCGCAGGTCCTGGGGGTACTCCGCGACCCATTGAACTCCACTCCCATGATCCTTTGCGGTACGTGGGCGACATGCTGGCGTGGGTTCACCAAGCCACTGCCTCAGAGAAGGAACACCTTCAGACGCTGTTGCGAAACTGTGACCGTAAGTAAAATACACAACAGGGTAGTATTTCTTGAAGCTCTTGTATCCACTATTAGATCATAGCGCTTTTGTAAGTGCCATGGTACCCTTTCACAAAGCTCTATTATTCACTAAGAGACCATAGCGCTCTCTTTGCAATGCATTAGGTATCAGCAAAGAGAGCGCTATTGTTTCTTAGTAGATAAGAGATCTTCATGAACGGATACCCAGGTCGCCATGTATAAGAGATCGCAATGAGAGTGGGTTAGGGTTATAGTAGATATCAGAGCTTCAAGAAACGATACACTGGTCCTGCTGTGTTGTATCTCTAGAATGACCTCTATCTCTAGACTGACCTACTTCTCTAAGCTGACCTACTTCTCTAGAATGACCTAGATCTTTAGACTGACCTAGATCTATAGAATGACCTAGTAGCTCTAGACTGACCTAGTAGCTCTCTAGAATGACCTAGATCTCTAGACTGACCTACTTATCTAACATGACCTAGATCTATAGAATGACCTAGAACAACCTAAATCTTTAAAACAACCTAACTCTAGAAATACCCACATCTGTAGAATAACCTTGATCTTTAGAATGTCCATATGTAAGTGTTTGTCACTTGAATGCCAATTTATGGTGTTGGCCAATGCCATCTAATGATAAACATGGAAAAATTATTATATTTGGGTTGCTCACTGTTTTTGTACAACAATTGACTAGTATTAAATATTAAAATAAAAATAAACCATTATTATTGTAGCTTCTACCCACCAAATTGAAGACATTCTCGGCCACGTGACAGAGGGAATTTGCAGACCTTTCAAGGTAATTTTGCTAAATTTTCTACAGTTGAATTGCCCTTTTGTCATTAATGACTAAAAATTGTGTACATTAAATTAGTTGTGATTTCTTTTGTAAAAGATTTTAACGATCATTTTACTATTTTCACAAATCTAACCCCGATTATTGAAAATGTAACACAAATGTAACTTGTTTACTACAGTGGCATTTGTTTGCTACAGTTACATTTGTGTTACATTTTCTTGCATTTGTGTCAATAGCAAATGTAACCATAATTAAAAGTAACCATAATTGTATTCAAATGTAACCATTATTAACACCAATGCAACCTAATTGATATAAATGTAACAACAATTAACACTAATTTAACCCTAATATTTCAGGTGCGTGTGGAGCAAGTGCTACTGTCAGAACAAGACGCTGTGACGCTGTACAAGATGGACAATCTACTAAAGTTCTACCACTACACGCTCCTGTAATGTCGTATAATGTCATTTTCCATATAATGTCATATGATGTGATTTATAGTCACATCATGTCATTTGTCGTCTACTATCATTGTCTTACTAATGTCACATATTGCCATATACCTTTGAATATCATATCATGTTCTTTGTCATACAATGTCATGTAGAGTGTCATTTGTCATATCAATATCTCTTGCCATTTAATGTCGTTATATTGTCACTGATACTGTTCAGTGTTCATAATCAAAACTAATAAAAACATGTTAGCTATAATGTCCCCTCGATACAGCCATGGAAACTTACCTATAAAACTTACTAGCCCGAATAGTGATACAAATAACAAATGTTTACAAAAAACGTGAATTTCTACTAGCCCTTAGGATACCTTTAACATTGGGAGAAATGTCCCGGGCTAGTGGGCTAGTGTTAATTTCCATCCCTGTCGATATAATGTGGAAGTTGTGGTCCATGACATACACCCCCCCTCCACGCATTATAGTACCTGCCTTATATGATATTACAGGGAAATAACAAAAATATAAATGGGATCCACGTCTGACCCCACGTTATATCCGAATCCGCTGTGCATCAGACCGTGTTATTTCGAGGGGACACTGTACTTACATTATCAATCTTTGATGTGAAACTTTACCATTTAAGGGTTATAGATTATGATATATTGTTTTAATTCGATTGTTGATGATGATGGTCATGTTTCAGACAAATTATCACAAGTGAAGCGGCTATGCTTGCCACAATTAAAGACATCCAAGATCTGAGTCACAGGATGTTTTTCAACAGTCTTACATGTAATGCCAACAAACTTCTTGACAAGGCAAGTGTCCTATATATAGCATTGGTCTATTTTCACATTTGTCTTTGATTTAGACCAACCGATACCGGAAACTGGATATCCGTTATTTCAGGGCTCTAAAGTAACATATGACCGACATACAGGGACAAGTTAAGCAACCAATTTTTTAACATGGAACCTTTGGCCCCTTTCCGACTGGTCCTTCAAAAGCCCTGTGGGCAAATTTATAACTCAAAATGTCAGTCAAGAGCCTAAAATTATATAGTAGGCAGTGGATCCAGCGGGTGGGGGTTGGGTATAGCTCACCTGGCTTGTGCCCCCACCCTATAATTGGAGAATTTTGTTTAATAAACATATATTTTATATTATGATTGGGTTATAACACTTGATATTGACAAAGCTTTAGACACATATCATAAAAATGAAGTAAAATAGTCACTGAAATTATGAGCCCCCCTAAAATACACTTTGAGCACCCCCTAAAATACACTTTGAGCACCCCATAACCTGAAAGTCTGGATCTGCCCCTGGTAGGAAATCTGTAATGGTTAAAAGTTGACCGTTAAGAAGAAAAGTTAGGTACAGTGTCCCCTCATAACGCTGAAGTTGGGGGTCAATGACATAAGCGTTATGGTATCCACCTTATATGATATTAAAGGAAGATAAAAATGGGATCCACGTCTGACCCTGCGTTATATCCGAATGTGCGGTGCATTGGACCGTGTTATATCGAAGGGGCACTGTATCGGAGACTGCTATAACATTGTCTGCATGTATAGCTCTCAGCTGGACCCAAAGCAATCTTAACTATCCAGGGTGAAACACCTCGTTTCTGTCATTAAACACTATATCAGCAACTTATTGAATACATTCGTCCAAATACCTAGTCTTCAGCCAGCTTCGTGGCGTAATGGTTAGAGCATTGACTCGAAGTGCGGAAGGTCGCGGGTTTCGATCCCAGGTCGCATCATACCAAAAGACGTTATGAGCTGGTACTTGTTGTTCCCCAGCTTGTTGCTCAGCATCAGCATTAAAGGGGCAAAGCAAGGACTGGGCAGCTCAGAGTCAGTATACTGTATCATTGTTCTATCTGCAGCGTGATATTCTAAGTGAACTAGCACTATAAAAACTGGTGGAAATCCAGACTAGTCAAGCAGTACATATGCATGCAAGTCATGATATTAGTGAAAGAATCTAGAAAGTGACTTTAATTCCCAAACTAAAAAAAAACGTTTTAAAAGAAATTGACATCTACCTTACGAGGTGATAACCTGGGTCATACAGTTAGTTCCTAAATTTAGGATGTTGTGAAATGGCTATATTCTCGGCTTCCTGAGGAGTATACACCAGCTCATCAGATGTTCGTTTGTGTTGTAGTTGGGCGCCCTGGAGGAGGAGAAGACGGTGTTGCTAGGCTACAAGACATCGCTGCAGAGTCTGGAGACGGAGAGTCAAACCGAGAAGAGACGGCTGACAGACCGGATACACCAGCTGGAAGTCAGCGTCAAGGAAAGCCAGAACATCGCCAACGACGTCGACACCACGGGTAAGCTCAGGGAATTGTTTAGATCAGTAGACGGACACCACGAGAAAGATACCCGCTCGCAATGTAAAACTATATCTCGCCCAATGTTGCTGACTATCATATGGGGGAAAGATTCCAGTCGCGTCGTAAAATAATAACTCTCTTGCTGTTGGTGACTATCATATGGGGGAAAGATTCGAGCTGATACGTAAAACAATAACTCGCTTGCTGTTGGTGACTATCATTTGGGCGAGAGATTCCAGCCGATACGTAAAACAAAAACTCTCTCTGATGGTGACCATGTTGATTGTGTACAGGCGATCCCGCTCTGGCCAGACTCAAGTCGGACAAGGACGAAGCTGAACGACAGATCGACTTCCTCAACACCGTCATCGTGGACATGCAGCGGAAGAACGAGGAGCTGAAGCTACGACTACAGGCGATGGAGGCCGGCGTGTACAACAATGGCGACGCGGTGGAAGGCATGGACATCTCGTGAGTTGACTCCCTACAGCACTGCGTCCATACGCCCCCTGGCGCAAATGGGTGAAAGATTCCCGCAGCGACGTTAAGCTCCATAATCACTCACTCCATACATCCCCTGGCGCCCTTCCTTCCTCTCTTTGGTCATCTCAACCGCTATTTATACAAGAACACTATATGAAGGTTATAGTCTCCCTTTCTTGAAGATCTTGTTCTCTTGTAGGCAGGGATGAGAATCCTTTGCTGATTTTTAGTCTCCTAGGTGAATCTCGTAAACCTAGCCCCTAGGTTACAAAACGTTTTGAGTATGGTTTCTTGCTCAGTTTTGTTAATAAAATCCCCATATAAAATCTGAGCATGCCCATGAAATCATACTGGAAAATGTCGTAATTTTTGGTCCTGAGATTACGATCTTTATTGAGTACTATTTCATGCTCATGGATTTGTGAACAAAACTTTGAGTTGAGCCTGAAATCGTACTCGGAGAAAGGTTCTGTAAAATCAGGGGTCCTGTTCTGAACATGTACCAGTGTGTTATTATCTGGCCCCGAGATTACAAAACTACTGAATACGATTTCATGCATCAGCTCAAATTTTATATGGAGATTTGTGAACAAATCTGAGAGTTGAGCATGAAATCGTCCTCAAAAAGGTTTCATAATCTCTTGGCCTGCATGCTAGTTCGCAACCCTGCCCAGGGAATCGCCGTACTACTGTTGCCTATGGGTGGTTTATTCCCGCTGCTACATAAAGCATTAATTCAATGTCATCACTGTAATACTGTTGCCTATGGGTGAGATATTCCTGCTGCGACGTAAAGCATTAATTCAATCAAATCCCTGTACTACTGCGTCTGGTTTTCAGACCATCTCGGTCTCGAGCTCCCCGTCTGTTCTGCGACATCTGTGATATGTTTGACCTGCACGACACGGACGACTGCCCCAAACAGGCGTCCTCCGACAGTCCCCCGCCCACACAATACCACGGCGACCGGCACCATGTGCGACCCTACTGTGATATCTGCGAAGGTAAGAGCACTCGCACTCTGGTATAGACAGACAGCATGTCTTGGCGTCAGTTCTCCAGAAACACTGAGTCACAATGACGAGACATGTCTGCACAATCACCATCCAAACATTAGACCTCAGGAAGTTGCCAATTCAGATTAAGACAAAAGTTGTGGTCTATTTAACGCTCAATATTTAATGAGTCATTGTTGTTTAGTTTGAATTATGTGGGTTTGCAGTTGAGACATTAAAGCAATTTAGCAGTAAGACATGCAAATACATGTTAAGTGTGAAGAACGTAAGTATATACATGATTTACAGATGGTAAGCATATATGTAGGTAAAGATGGGAAACATGTAGATGTAAATATATAGTAAGCTCACAGAAGTAAAGATTGCAGGACATATTTCTCATTTAAGTCTCGACAACAATTGTTTTTCTCTACTTTAAAAAAAGAAAATTGTAAGATTAGCCATCAAGAGTTTTCATTTGAAATAAGGTTATGCAACAACATTGCTCTTAGTCATAGAATTCTATCTCTTTGCAAAAAGAGAGATTGTATTTGGTTTGCAGTTGTCTTTCTTTATTCGTGTATACCTACATTTAAAACCTACACATTGAATATGAAGGAAATAAGCTATCCACTTGAAAGTTTCTCCATGAAATGTCACTTTCCACTACACTGTGTTTTGGCTTGCTTTCTGTAACGATCTTGCATGGTCTTTAATCTTGAGAAATCACCCTCCTACTATTTTCATCATAACAAGATCCATTATCATGTAAATTTAACATGCAAGATCCATTTGCGTGTATCATCGTTCTTGTGCAAGTTGTTTCACCACGTCCATAGTGCATTTCTTTCATATTCATTCACCTTTTACTTGTATGTGTAGTGTTTTCATGATCATGTATGAAGTGATTAATTATGTTATCATGATAATTACACTTCCATCTTCTTTCTTTTTTCGGTTGCTTCAGATTCCTTTGAATTTCTTATATTGATAATAATATTCGTAATTTTAAGCAATTCCAAACAGTTATTGGATGAGCACAATTTGGTAGTTGTTATAAATTTATGATTCATATGAAATTTCTGAAATACCTATTTCTTTGTAACTTGCACAGAAACTTGTGCATTATTCTCTCTTCTAAGGACATCACTTATGAATTAAAAAATTCCCGCTGTGACTTAAAACAATAATTCACAATTTCCTTTAACTCGCACACTTATCCATAACCTTTATGAGCCCATTCAGTTTAATGAGTATTCATGGATCTGAAGTGATTGATGCTTTGCATTTTATGTTTTATTTTGCTCTGATGCTGCCCGATATGACAACCTAGGGTCGCTTTTTTTCTGATTCCCAGTTTTTGGCCACCCGACAGAAGATTGCAATGATGAACAAACCTTCTGAAGTCTGACGGCAAGAGGATCCTGTTCCATATGTTCTGCTCATTCCGCAATTTCCATTCAACCTCAGTCTGATGTTAGTTGTGTATCAACTGGCTGATGATGTTATGACAGTCTGCTTGTATGGCATTTATATTAATACTTGGAGATGATGAGTAAAATGTTAATAAAATAGTACAGTGTACAATATTCAGGAAATTAATTTATTAAACTATTGACTGTGACTGAAGCACAATGTTTTCAAGCAAAGTAATGCAATCTCTCCATACATCTGATGCTGTATACATATTTGCCATACAGGAACGATGACTGTATGTTACTTCTAATCTCCGGGTCTGTAGCTTATCTAGGCTCATAGTACATGTTGGCATGGGGCAGAATGGGCATATTTTGTCCTGTATAGTGAAACTGTAATTGTATCAACATAAATTATTTATTTTCAACATATATGAATGAACTTACATAATAATTATCGCCATTCTATTTATATATTTTTGTATATTTATGAACAAGATTAAATTATATTTATTCAATGGTGTAACTGTAACCCACACAATATTGGTTTGGTTTTATATGTCCTTCTGCCCCATGCCTCAATTCTTGGCCAAAGTTGAAACGTGAAATGTGAGAAATTTAATATTAATCACTGTGATCACAACTTCATAGAGCTATTTGTTGTTGGCATTCATTTGTCATCATGTCTACCGATAGTCAAGTCCACTGCCATGTTATGTATGCATACTGGAGAGAACACTGGCATTATGTATGCAGAAGTCTCAGAATCTATTTTCGATGATTTCTACGTTCGTCAACGAGTTTGACATGCATCCCTGTTGGTTTCTTTGTGATGACGTTGAAGATGGTTCCTCGCTAACTGAGCTTGTTGTTTGTACCTGCTAGTGATAAGTCCAGACCAGTCATATTGTTGTGCTAAGGATGGTGGCTGATGATGGTGATAATATGTAGCGTATCAATCATACTTGTGCTAAGGATGGTGGCTGATGATGGTGATAATATGGTGATATGTAGCATACCATACTTGTGCTAAGGATGCCTGATGATGATACGTACCGTACCAGTCACAATTGTGCTGATGGTGACACAGTCGGTTAGTGCCGGTCATATAGTGCTAGTTAATGTGGCCACAGTGCCAGTCATGCAGTTAGGCTAAGGATGGTTACACGATTGTCTATTGTCATGCCAAAGGTAGTGGTTAGACATGTCAGTACCAATCATTTAGTTGTGATATGGATGTTATTGCTAAAGAATGGTGATAAGTCTGTCATATGGTTGTGGTAAGGATTGTGACTGGTGATATGTCAGCATTGGTGGTGTGGTTGTGCTATGGATGGTGGCTCCTAAAGGCTGCTATGGATGGTGGCTCCTAAAGGCTGCTATGGATGGTGACTCCTAAGGGATGCTATGGGTGGTGGCTCCTAAGGGACGCTATGGGTGGTGGCTCCTAAGGGCTGCTATCGGTGGTGGCTCCTAACAGCTGCTATGGATGGTGGCTCCTAAAGGCTGCTATCGATGGTGGCTCTTAACAGCTGCTATGGATGGTGGCTCCTAAGGGATGCCAAGGATGGTGGCTGGCCCTCCTGTGTCCAACAGCCACACACTACAGAGGCCTTCCGTCAGGAGCTTGTAATGAACGACATGCATGTTATGTTCTATAAATATTATAAATATGGCAAATCAGGGTAACATTGCAAATGGCAATGTCGGTCAGAAGTCATCCCAGATGGATTAGAAATTGCTGATGTTCAATCATGAAACTAGGCTGTTTGGTGGTAAATGTCTAATATTAAGAAGATGTAGAAGCTACTGGAAATCTTAACTTAGGCACAGACACGGCTCTGGGAGAGGGTTAATAATTCAAGATTATCAAGTGAAATAAAATGTACAAACTGTGTTTTGGGTCTATCTTTAGTACCTGTTGAAACTGAGTTCTCATATATATATATCAGCCACCATCCATTAGACGAGCATTTATTGACCGGTCATACCAAAAAACAAAACTTGTTGTCAGTGTAAACCAAATAGGACATTGTGATCTCATTGACATCGTCAAATAGAATTATCAGTGGTTTAAGTGTGTTGATAAATATTTATTGCTATATTAATACTCATCAGATTATACATTGCTTGTACAAGGAAAGAGATGACCTACAATTTAGGTGCTATATGTTCTATCTCCATGATAACGTGTAAATATAGGCATCAACGTTCTGTTTGCACACGTCCTCCAACACTTGACCTCCTACGTCTCTGAAGAAACTCGATTTCCTGGATAGTAAGCCTGTCATTCCAGCATTTATATTGTTATTCCAGCATTTAGCCCAAGTGAGTGAAGGAAGACAATACTGACATATGATATTGTGAAGCACCTTTAAGGTCGTATATGTATAACCCAGGGAGAATGTTAGGCCGTGATCTGAAATTATGTATTTGTTTAACCACTGGATTAACCACTGCATATTAGTGCAATTTCTTGATAAATGTATGGCAGTATTGGCTCACAATCGACTTAAATCGATGTTCTTCAGAGGTCTTCGATGCCAGGTGTGTTATTACATTGTATGCTGTGTGTATGGCTGTAGATATGATAACCCCCTAGTCTGTAATATTGTAGATTAACATTAACACTCATGTGTACATTCTATCACTCATGTCTATCATTGATATTTGCATGACAAGTGTAACATAGGGCTTTGTGTTTGCCTCTCAGGAACGGAAGACTTTCTTGAAGAATTTTATCCATGAAATGTGAAATACGATATCAATATGATCTGTATATAACTTAACCTTTACACTCAAAGTTGAACTGTTTGAAACCCATGTATTTTACCTATTAATCTGTAATCTCGTATTCTGATCGTTAAAAGACTAAAAAGCTGGGATTGCCTTTCTATTTTTACCCTCGATAATACTTGCCATGTTAGCCAGATATGTATGTAATATAGACGTCTACCCATCTTCTTGAACAGCAGAAACTTGCTTTTCTTTGTGCTATTTCAAATGTATTGCTTCCGAGAGGTATTTTGCTGGTGTTTGCACATTAAGCCTTACTTGTATGAAGTGTATATAGATGTACATATTGCTGCAATGCCGCGGCTTGGTGAGAACATAAGCTTACAAGGGTGGAGACGCCCTGCAGATAAAGCACACAGAGCTTGCATAATGTTTACACTTCCTTGCCGTCTTTCCTTGTAGTCAGTGACATCAAATACCAGATATAGACTTCCTACCACATTCTCCAACACATTTTCAGAAGCCCAATCCTAATTCCTGAACCCTAATATCACAATTCCCACCCCCAATTCCATAATGCACACCCTGTTCCTGATTCCACAATCCCAACCCAAATATGACAGTTCCCACCCACAATTCCACAATCCCAATACACAATTCCATAATGCCCACCCACCCTGTTCCTGATCCCACAATTCCGACCCTAATATGACAATCCCAACCCACAATTCCACAATCACAAACCCAATCCCATAATCCCAACCCTAAAATACAATCCCCAATGCCATAATCTCCACCCTGAACCTGATTCCACAATCCCAACCCCCAATTCCACAATCACAAACCCAATCCCATAATCCCAACCATAAAATACAATCCACAATCCCATAATCTCCACCCTGATACCACAATCCCCACCCCCAATTCTACAAACACCACCCTGGCGCTCCTGTATTAACCAGCGTACCTGTAAGGTAGCAGCATATCCAACATTGGCAGTGGTGTAAACTATGGCTAAGGTTTGTATTAAGGTTACCATAGAGTTACTCTGGTTTCGTACGGGTGTGCCCTGATCCCGATTCCACAATCCCAACTCTAATATGACCGTCCCCATTCCTGACACACTCCCTACATGTGTATTTTCAGCCTTCATTACTATGCTACACAGAACACATGAACACAACATAACACTACACTTCCCATCCTGTACACAACACATTATGAACTAGTACTGTACAGTATGCATTATATAAACCAGAAGGAAAGTTGTTAAATATGCTTGTTTATTTACTGCATATCGCCAGCATTGTGATTATCCAAAACTTGGAATATTGGTGCCTCAACGTTCTTGTTTGTCCTCCTGTGTGTCTTCTATGTTCTAAACAGTTACTGCCCTTGACTACAGTCCACTAGGGTCATGTATTATGTCAGTGAGGACATCAAATATGGTGGTCTTCCTATGCTAGTGAGGCTATCAGATATGGTGGTCTTCCTTGCTTGGTGAAGATATCCAATAATATGGTGGTCTTCCTAGCTTGGTGAAGATATCCAATAATATGGTGGTCTTCCTACTAGCTTGTTGAAGACATAAAATAATATGGTGGTCTTCCTAGAACTTTGTAGAGTCTATTGCTGCTGTGCTTCATTCCAGGATAGATTCCCGCCACAGTGAGAGGACAACGAACGGCCTAAACCCTGTCTGCTGGAACAACCACGAGCACCGCCTTATAGGGCAGCTCCAGTTGTCACCAGCAGGGAGAAGGTTAAATACGAACAGGCCACGCTTGCTGTCACTGTGGAGCACTAATCTGCATGATTCATGTTCATTCACAGCAGTGTTCTCAGAAACTGAGAGAAGCCATGCACGCACAGGTCCTGTTTGTTATCTTGAATGAACACTGTCTGTCTGTCTTGTCTGTCTGTCTGTATGTTCATCTCTACATGGGGAAACTATCAATAGGCTGTTCTATGCTTTACATATCATTTTCTAAATCACATTTCACATATATGTATAGTGTTGGTAAGGTCCTCTCACAAACATTGAACATTTACCTTTGGCGCTTTCAAAACAAATTAGTCTGCAATGTTGCAGATAATTAAAGAGAACTTTTAGCACACTTGATACAGTGGTAAGTAGTTAGGGACATGTTTGATGAACAGATTATACATACTACCCTACAATAATGGTATAGTATTGGACTCTTACTGGTTGGAACATGTTTGATGACCAGCTTATCTACATATACCCTACAATAATGATATACTAAAGTAATATATTAGTCAGTGTGTCCCATACACCAGCATTGGTCATAGGAAGGAGCAGGTCATTAGTTGCTGTTCCAACTTGCTCTGTGCCAATGCATTCTATTAAGTTATTAATTACTATGCGGTGTGTGTGCTTATCTGCCTATGTAATAAACACTTGTATACCTTTGGTTGTGTTCTGATATTGTATTTACTTGTCCATGTAAACAGTGCTGCCAATGGCCACAGCAACGGGAAGATATTTCCGTTGTTTGGAGAGAAGAGTTTATGGTCGAGAATTAAAGGCATACAATCACGGTTGATAGACCTAGATATTGACCAAACGAATTTCAGTCTGAGACTATTTACGTTTGAT
>JAUTBQ010164167.1:0-12376 GCA_032361185.1 Lepetodrilus ovalis | reverse complement strand
AAAATGTTAAAATCACTAATTACTTCTGAAACAAAGATTAAACTTTTATTAAAGTTTTTTCTCAATCCTAAAACAAACGGATATTTGCGTCAATTAAGTTCTGAGTTTAACGAATCTACTAATGGAATAAGAGTTGAACTAAATAAATTGGAAGAAGCAAAAATTCTTTCTTCAGAATTTAAAGGGCGAAATAAAATTTATAAAGCAAATGCCTCACATCCACTATTTGATGAATTAAGAAACATTGTCTTAAAATCTACAGGAATCGATAAAGTTATTTCCAATATAATTAATACTGTGGGTGATGTTAAAACTGCTTTTATTCGTGGAGATTATGCTACTGGCAATGATAGTGGTTTGATCGATTTAGTAATAGTTGGTTCAGATTTAAATCAGAAAGAAATTACTAGGGTAAAAAATAAAACTGAAAAACTAATAGACCGAAAAATCTCAATTCTAATTTTGACTTTAGACGAATACAAAAATTTAAAATCTAATTTTGATAAAGAAGCAACTTTTGTATTGTTGGAAGGAAAGAAAAAATGAACATAGGAATACTTCTTGATAAAGAATTCTATGGAGATATGCGAGTTGAAAATGAAGTTCAAGCATTATCATTAGTAGCTTTTGCATACTACTTCTCTAATTATATAATTGAAAAATAAAAGGAATATTTGTACTTATGTTGAAAACTTTTATTGGAAAAATAATGAGGGAAAAATTTCCTCAACCATATAAGATCATAACTCGTTTTATTTCTAATCTTAAGCATGATAACTATATCTATATTTCAGATAGTTTTGGAGGAAGTTTTAAAAGTTATATTTCAGAAAACTTAATGATGGAAAAACTTAATACATTAAAAAAGAATTTAGATGACTACTCAAAAAAAACTATAGATGTTGTTTATCAAAGAATTATTAATTATCCTGAACAAAGATATAACCAGATTCTAATTCCCAAAAGAGAAAATATTATTGGTGGATTGTTGGATGAAGAGGAAATAAAATTTAATCCTAAAGAAATAAAGAAAGAACAAAAAATTTATTTAAGAACAAGTTTAATTGAAAGCTCTGTGTTTGAGTTCTATCATGGAATTAAATATCTCCCCGAGAAAATTCAAAAATTTATTGAAGGGCAAGACTTTATTGATATAGGTGCATTTGTTGGAGACTCTGCGATTGCACTTAAAAAGTATAATTACAAGAAAATATATTCTGTTGAGATGTCTGTGCAATCAATTATTGAATATAAAAAAAATATGAAGTTGAATTCAATTGATGAAGATAAATATAAAATAATTCAGTATGCTATTGCAAAAGAAGATGGGCTACCACTTATAAAAATAATTGATAGTGGCTCCGCAGGACTATCCTTAAAAAAAGCTAGTACAACCAAAGCAGAAGAAATTGAAGTTGAGCAAAAAACACTTGAACTAATAATTAGTGAAAACAATATAAGCCCTGGTTTTATTAAAATGGATATTGAAGGAATGGCGATGGATTGTATATTAGGAGGCATTAAAGCTTTGAAAAAGTTTAGACCAGTTTTATCCATAGCAATTTATCATAACCCTGTAGAGTTTTTTGAAATTAAACCTTTCCTTGAAACGCAACTTACAAACTATACTTTTTTAATTAGGAAACTCAGCAATAGTATAAATAATAGTAATTGTCATTCAGAAATAATTCTAATAGCATTCCCAAATGAAAAAGCATAATAATTTTAGTCACTTTGTAATTACTCAATTTAATCTTAGAAACTTAGCTCATAGTATTGATAATACTGATGCCTGGATAAATTGGACACATGAACGAATTGTTTTATTTAAGAAATATTGCTTACCATCATTTCTAAACCAGACAAATAAAAACTTTACTTGGTTAATTTATTTTGATTCTAAAACACCAAAAGAATTTCAAAATCTTTTTGATGAATTAAATGCTGTTCATTTTATAAAGATTCGTTTTGTAAATGGACTAGAAGAATTTATGATTACATATTTAAAGGATATAAAGACTTTAAGTTTAAATAAGGAATGGGTTATCTCCACAAGATGTGATAATGATGACTGCTTAGAAAAAAATGCTATCGATTCAATTCATAATTACTTTATCCCCAAGGATGAATTTTTAATATCGTTATCTTCGGGTTATACATTAAACTCGTATGATTATACTTTGTCCCACTACTATTATCCTATGTCTCCTTTTACCAGTTTGATTGAAGTAAATAAAAAAAAAGACTTAAAAGGTATTTTTTATAAGGGGCATACTAAATGGAGAAATTTAAACTTAAAAATAGTAGCTGAATTATTTAATAGAAATAAAACATCAAAATTTATATTAGAAAAACCTCTTTGGATGCAAATAATTCATGGTAATAATGTTTATAATAGTGCTAGAAGGGGTTTCCCTGTATTAAGCCCAAGAAAATTAAATAATTTTGGACTTGATATAAAAACAAAAAAACAATCAATATTTTCAATACCAAGCTATTTCGATTATTATTACTGGAAAAGGTATTTTAAATCGGCAATAGTAAAATTTATTAAGTCAGAAAAAGCAAATGTTTGATACAATTAAAAAAGTTGCTAAAAATTCAGCTATTTATGGAGTTGGTACTATTTCAACAAAGTTGATTGGTTTTATACTTCTCCCACTTTACACAAGTTACATTACAGTTAGTGATTATGGTGTATTAGCAATTGCTGAAATTACATCAATAGTTTTAATTGCAGTTGTTAGCTTAAATATTAATTCAGCTTTTTTTAGATGGTATTGGGATAAGGAATTTTTGTCCAAACAAAAATCTATTTTCTTTTCAAGTATATTTTTTGTTAGTGTGGTAAGTATTTTCTTTTTAATTCCACTCTATATTTTTTCAAATAAAATTTCAGTCCTCTTTTTTAATACTGAAAAATATTCGTACCTGTTACAGCTAATGACAATTTATTCAGTTCTACAAGTTCTCATCGAGCTTATAGTTTCTCTTATGCGACTTCAAGAAAAGGCAGTATTTTTCTCAACTACTTCAATAGTTAAATTGTTTGTTTCATTAGTAATAACAATAATACTAATAGTTTATTTTGGTAGAGGAATTTTAGGTATTTATGAAGCACAAATTGCAGGTCAGATTGTTTTCTTTATTATTACTTTAAAATATATAATTACAAATAGTGAAATTAATTTTGAAAAAAAAATAATTAATGAAATGTTAAAATATAGTATCCCATTAATTTTTGCTAATATTTCAGGAGTTATTTTAACTGCTTCCGATAGAATTTGTTTAAATTTTTTAGATAGTTCAGAACATGTTGGAATTTATTCGTTAGGATTTAAAGTATCAAATACAATAAAAGTTTTTCTTTATACTTCAGCAATGATGGCTGTAGCACCGTTAATATATAAGATGATTGATAAACCGGGCAATAAAAGATTTTATTCAAAACTTTTAACTTATTTCACTTTTGTTGTTATGTTTTTTGTAATTCTTCTTTCTATTTTTGCAAAGGAACTAATTTATTTATTTGCTCAAAATGAAAGTTACTATGATTCTTGGAAAGTAATACCAATCTTGTCAGTAGCAATATTATTTGGAGTTATGAAAGATGTTTCTCTCACAGGAATTAATATAACTAAAAGAACCAAAGTTTTAGCATTGGTAGTTTTTTTTATGGCACTTCTAAATATTGGGTTAAATTTTTTACTTATTCCATCACTTAGTTCACAAGGAGCATCAATAGCAACGCTTATAACAAGAATTATTTCATTTGTTATATTTTATAATATTGCTCAAAAGTATTATAGAATTCCTTACGAATTAAAAAAAGTTTTTCTTGTTCTTATTGTTGGTATTGGAATAATTTTTATTTCTTCATTTACTAATAACATTTACCTTTATGCAAGTGTTGGAATAAAACTACTACTAGCAGGTTTATTCCCCTATATCTTATTTTCACTTAATTTTTTCGAAGAAGTTGAATTACAAAAAATAAAGGGAGTATGGAAAAAATGGAAGAAACCAATAAATTGGTTGCAAAATTTAAAACAAATTAAACTAAAGTAGTAGATTAAATAAGCCAACAAAAGCCTAATTATATACAAGAGAAGATGAGTAAAAAATTAAATGATAAAAAAAATATAAAGCTAAAGGGTAATTCTACTTCATGTTTGTGTTTTGTTGTAGAGAAGAGAAAATGAATATAGGAATGCTTCTTGATAAAGAATTCTATGGAGATATGCGAGTTGAAAATGAAGTTCAAACATTATCATTAGAAGGGTTTAAAGTTTTTGTTTATTGTTTTACTTTTGATGAAATCTATAGAGAAGACAATTATTTTGGAGCTACAATTGTAAACATTCCGGTAAGTAGAAAATTTACAAGAAAACTTAGAGCATTAACAAATACAGTTTTTAATTTTTACCCAAATTATTTAGTAAATCTAATTGAAAAATATTTAACGAGACACAAAATAGATGCTCTTCATATTCATGATTTATATTTGTTTGAAGTTGGTTTGAAACTACAAAAAAAACATCTGGAGTTAAAGCTTGTTGGAGATTTACACGAAAATTATGTTGAGGGATTGAAAAGTTATAAATTTGCAAACACCTTTCCGGGTAATATTTTAATCTCAATTAATAAGTGGGAAGAAAAAGAAAAAGAGTGGTGTAGTAAGTTTGATTACTTAATTACTGTTATTGAAGAAGCTGTAGAACGATATAAAAGTATAGGAATAAGCGAACAAAAATTAAATGTGGTTGCTAATTATGTTAATCTAAAAAACTTTTTAAATGCTGAGGATGATGAGAGTATTATAAATAGACAAAGTGAAAATTTCACACTTTTATATATAGGTGGCTTTGATATTCATCGCGGTCTTGAAAGTGTTGTAAAGTCAATTCCTAAAATTATTACAGTAGTAAAGAACTTTCATTTAACTTTAGTTGGTAGAGGGAAAAATGAAAATGACTTAAAAAGCATAGCAAAAGAATTAGATGTTTTGAACTATATTACATTTGAAGGATTTCAATCGGCAAGTAAATTACCATCTTATATAAAAGGAAGTTCAGTTTGTTTAATTCCACATTTAAAAACTGTTCACACAGATAATACAATTCCCCACAAACTTTTTCATTATATGATTCTTGAAAAACCAGTAGTAGCCAGCAACTGCAATCCCATAGAAAGAATTATCAAAGATGCAAATACCGGATTAATTTATGAATCAAATAACGAGAATGACTTTGCGGAAAAGGTAATAGAACTTTATGGAAACGAATCACTACAAAAAACATTTAGCAAGAATGGCAAAAAGGCTGTAGAAGAAAAATATAACTGGGATGTAACAAGTAAAAATTTAATTAAAATGTATAAATCAATAAACTAATAATTAAGGAAAAACAATGGACGATAAAAAAAATATTGACCACTTTTGGAAAATCAGATCGGCAAAATATGATAATCTTTTTTGGACAAAGGATGATGGATATTTAAAAGATATATTTGAAGCAGCTGATCTAAATGAAGATCATTTTGTATTGGATGTAGGAACTGGTACAGGTACAGTTGCAAAAGGAATGAAGGATTTTGTTCGTCAAGTTGTGGCTGTTGATATTTCTAATGCAATGTTAGAAAAAGGTCTTTGGAACGGTATTTCTGTTGTTAATTGGGACATTGGAGAAAAACTTTTTGCAGAAGCAATTTTTGATAGAGTTGTAGCACGAATGGTTTTCCATCATATTCTTGATAATCTTGATCGGGCAATTCTAAGATGTTATGATCTATTAAAAGTAGGTGGAAAAATTATTGTTGCTGAAGGTATTCCGCCATCTGAAGACCCTGAAATAATTGATTGGTATACTGAAATGTTTAAGCATAAGGAAGAAAGAAGAACCTTTACAGAAACAGAATTAATATATTATTTACAAAAAAATGGATTCAAAAACATTAAAGTAAAAAAACATTTAATGACTAGTTTCAATATAAATAACTGGGTTGAAAATTCCGGACTTGATAAGCAAGTACAAAAAAAAATTATTGATATACACTTAAATGCTCCTGAAAAAGTAAAAGCAGCTTATGACATGAGAATTGAGGATGGACAATGTTTAGTGAAAACAGAAAATTTGATTTTAACTGGAGAAAAGTAAAATATAGTATTTATTGCTGAAATGATTAAAAAGATAATTAGAAAAATATCATTAGAAATAATTTCTAAAATTTTAAAACTAATTTCTGTCTTAATTCCAAAAAAGAAAAATTTAATTCTATTTGGTGGTTTTGGCGGAAGACGATTTGGAGATAACTCTGCAATTTTGTTTCAGTATGCTGTTAACAATCATCCGGAGCTAGAAATTTATTGGATGTACAATTCAGAAAAAGCAGCTAAACAAGTAATAGAAATTAAGGGTGTTCCGTTAAACAGAAGATCACCAAAAGGAATTTGGAAATCTTTACGAGCAAATTTAATTGTTACATCTCACGGAATTAAAGATGCAATTTTATTTGAACCACTTTTTCATAGGCCAAAATTACTGTATTTAAATCATGCTGTACCTATTAAAAAAGGATGGTTTGGAATTAAAGATATTGACAAACATTCAATTCGTTTAGATAAATTTAGAATAAAATGTTCAAATTATACAATAACAACTTCTGAATATGCAGTAATTCAACAAGATGAATATCTTCCGATAGGAAAAGAAAAAACAAAAATTACCGGTTTACCAAGATGCGATGTTTTGTTTTCTAAAGAGCATCCAAATAGTTTACAAAAAGTAATTGATGAAAAAAAAATGGATAAGTATGAATTTGTAGTTCTTTATGCTCCAACCTGGAGAGAGTGGGCAACAACAGTTTTTTTTCCTTTCCCTGATCTCAATCTTAGCGTGATGTCTAAAGTATTAAAGGAAAATAATATTTGTGTTGGACTAAGACCACATCATGTTGATTTAGCAGATAATTTGAATAAAGATTTCTGGGATGAAATAAATACTCTTTCTAATTTTGAACTATTGGATCATTCTATTTGTTCTGAAGTTGATAATTTGTTAAGGATTACTGATTGTTTAATTACAGATTACTCGTCTGTATTATATGATTTCCTTTTGCTGGATAAACCGATTATGATAATTCCATATGACTTTAAGGAATACAATAGAAAAGTTGGATTGTTGGTTTCGTTGGAAGAAGTTTGTGTTGGTCCGCAACCAAAAACCCAAGAAGATTTTTTGAAAAATATTATTGCAATGAAAAATGGAAATGATTTATTTAACCAACAAAGAACTAAACTAAAAAATAAAATGTTCAAGTTTCAAGATGGAAATAATTCGGAAAGAGTTTTCGAAATAATTAAAAAATTAATTGAAGCTAAATAAATGATATTTAGAAAACTTTACAATTGGTATATCTCAACTTTTATTTTTCACTACTTTCATTTTATTATGAAACAAAAGTTGAAGAAGCATCAAAGTTTGATAAATGGAAATATTATTGATATTGGTTGCGGTAATAAACCATACAAAAATATTTTCCATAACGTTAAAAACTATAGCGGAACAAATTCAAAGTCATACTACGAAAATTCGTTGCACAAAATTAACAAAGATGATTTTATTGTTGAAGATGGAACTAAACTTCCTTTTGAAGATGAAAGTTATAACTCGGTATTAAATTTTCAAGTACTACCGGTTTTTGAAAACCCTGATGACTTCTATATTGAAGTTAAACGAGTATTAAAACCAGGTGGTTATTTTTTACTTACCACAGACTTTCTTTATCCTATTTGGAATGCACCTTTTAATTTTTGGAGAGCAACTAAATTTGGATTACAAAAGTTAGCCAAAAGAAATCAATTAGATTTAGTTGTACTTGAACCCTTTGGTGGTTATTGGCTTATGCAAGCAAGGTTGCTTGAAAGATATTTTAGAAGCTTGCTGCCAAAACTTCTTAAAAGTATTTCTCTAGAAAAGAAAATTATTTTAAAGTTGGCTAAAATAGTTAGAGTTTTAATTTGGCTGGTTATCGTCTTACTTTCACCAATAATAATAAATTTAGCATTTTTAATTTTTCACTTTCTTGATAAAATATTTTATGACGATGAATTTACAACTAATTACTTTGTACTAATGCAAAAGAAACAATGAACTACATTATTCCCACAATAGATGTTGAAGCATTGCGGAGTCTTTCCAGACTGGGAAATTTTGATCAATTGATTATGGGCAAAATTGATGATGACTTTTTTGGAGTTCCAAAAATCCTTGATATCATTAAAAAGTATGATGGAGGTGGAACTTTTTATGTGGATTTTGCAGAGCATGAACATGGAACTGATAAACTAAAAATTCTTTCCGATTTAATTCTTGAAAAGGGAAGTGATGTTCAACTTCATATTCACCCACAATTTATAGCAGATAAAAATCGTTTTCTAATGAATCAATATTCTAAAGAAGAGCAATCGGAAATTTTAGAAAAGTGTATTGATATTCAAAAAGAATGTACAGGAGAAAAACCAACATCGTTTAGAGCAGGCGGTTATGGAGCAGATGATAATACTCTTGAATTATTAAATAAATTTGGTATTACTTCAGATAGTTCTTATTTCCATAATCATAAATGGTGTAACATTAGTAAAAAACCTTTGAATAAAATTTCAACAGTTAGAGGACTACTAGAAATTCCCGTAACAATATTTAAGAATGAAATCTCTTATACACTTGTTGGGCAAACATTAAAACAAAAAATATTAACCAAAAAATTAGATGTTGATGGTTGCACAAAAGAAGAATTACAAAAAGGTTTTGATGTTCTAAAAAAAACTGGTGTGCGAATAATAATTTTATTTCTTCACAGTTTTTCCTTATTCAATAGAGCGTATGATTATAGTAGTATTACTCCGGATTATGATGATATAGAAAAATTCAAATTCATTCTACAGTATGCTCTAAAGAATGATTATAAAATAGCATCAATAAAACAAATTGAATCATTACTTAAAAATTATGTAAATGATTCTGAAGTTTTTCCAACAATAAAAACACATAGAAAAATTATTAAAAGTAGCATTACAACAGGACAAAAATTTATAAAAAGAAAACTTAGAGGTAAATAATAATTGCTTGCTAAGTTATAAAATACTATAAAACATTCTGCAATTTATAGTCTTGGAAATTTATCTGCTAAATTAGTAGGCTTTATCTTACTCCCAATCTATTTCCATTATTTGACAATAGAAGAATATGGAATTTTTTCTATCCTTGAAGTTACAGCACAAATAATAATGGAAGTTTTATTAATAAGTATTCCAACAGCAATGATGCGCTGGTACAGTTATGAGGAGGAAGACAACAAAAGGAAATCAATAGTTTTTACATCTTTTGTGTTTATTGTTTTGATTGCATCTCTAAGTAGTTTAATTCTGATTCCATTTAGCAAGAGTTTTTCCATTTTGTTATTTGGTTCACAAGAGTTTTCCATTCACTTTACAATACTCTTTTTATATGTTTCTCTTTCTATGATAAATAGAATGGTGCTTAATTTAATTAGAGTAAAAAAGAAATCAGTTTTTTTTGTAGTACTTTCACTAATTCGATTTACTGCTATTCTTTTATTTAATATATACTTTGTAGCTTTTCTTAAATTAGGAATAAAAGGAATTTTACTTGGGTTATTGATTGGACAAATTTTATTAATTCTACTAAGTATAAAATTTGTCTATCAAAATGTTTCTTTTAAATTTAACTTTTTAATTCTAAAAGAAATGTTGGTTTATGGTTTTCCTCTTATATTTTCTACTATTTCAACCATGGTTCTAAATCTGGGTGATAGATACTTAATTAAATTTTTCTTAGGTGATGCTGCTGTTGGAATTTATTCGGCAGGTTTTAAAATTGCTAGCTTGGTAAATGTTTTTATTAATCATCCTTTCCAAATGGGCTTTTTACCAATTGCATTTTCACAAGTAAATAAACCTGGTTCAAAAAGATTTTTTTCAAAAGTTCTTACATACAAAACATTACTTTTGGTTTTTGTAGTTATTCTGTTAACTTTTTTTAGTGAAAATATCTTATCTTTAATTAGTAATAAGCCAGAGTATTTAAGTGCAATTCCATTTATCCCAATTATAGGGTTTGTTTTTATCTTTAAAGGAATTCAATATGTTCTTGGACTAAGTTTCCATTATATTAATAGAACTAAATTTAATGCTTACATTGTAATTTTTGGAGCGACAATTAATATTCTGTTAAATATTTGGTTAATTCCTCAAATAGAAATTATTGCGGCTCCCATTTCAATGATTTTTTCTCTTGCACTTATGATATTTTTAACATATTATTTTTCCCAAAGAGAGTTTTATATCCCTTATGAAACTAGAAAAATTATTATTCTGATTTTGGTTGGAGTAGGATATTATTTAATAGGAACACAATTAATAAGTTTTTCTTTTCTAACTAATGTTTTTCTTAAACTTGGTTTACTATTATTGTTTCCGTTTTTACTATTTGCAACAAACTTTTTTGAAAAAGTTGAATTACAAAAAATTAATGGTTCTTGGAAGAAATGGAGAAATCCTAGAACTTGGAAAAAGAATATAAGTTCAATAAAAATTAAATAATATCTCCGTTATGTTTGTCCTAAGTCACATTTTTTTATTATAAAAGTATTATATTTCTATTTATCGTAAAAATAGTTGTAATCCTAATCACTCAAAGGAGTCAGTAATGAAACTTAAATCACGTGTACTTGGTTTTCTAGTTATATTTTTATTTCTAATCAATAGTTGTAGTAATGAAAGTATTGTTGAAGTGCAAAATACGTCAAAAGGGAGTATGGAAGTATCCATTGACAAAGTAAGTATTCAGAATAATTTTGCTAAGATTATTGTTGTTTTTGAACGTGATGGTTTTGCAAGAATTGAAAAAGTCTTGAATCTAAATGGGGATAATACACTTTCATTTTCTATGACTGATTTGGCAAGTGGAGTATGGAATGTTGGAGTACAGTTCTTAAATACTAATGACGATGTGTTATATTACAACCAATCAAAAATTCAAATTCTACCAAATCTAAGTATCACTTTATTTTTATCTTTTGATTCTGCTTCAGAAAATATACTTTTTAATGTTTCTTTAGGTAATACAAACGAGAAAAATTTAATTGCTCTATATCCTTTTTATGGAGATGCAAATGATTATAGTGGATTGAATAATAATGGAATAGTATATGGTGCTGTTCTTACAAAAGATAGATTTGGAAATGAGAATGGTGCATATTTATTTGATGGCATTGATGATTATATTAGAATTCCAGATAACAATTCACTAACTCCATCTAATCAAAAACTTACAATTGCTGCTTGGTTAAAAAATGATGGTTCTAGGAATAAAGCGATTATATATAAAGGAGATAAATATAATAACAGAGAATATGCAATGGGAATAAGTGAAAATGCGTTGGCTGGCTTTTCAATTAATAACCATGGTATGTGGCATGCAAATCAAATTAGTCTTGGCAGTATAATGAAGATAAAAGATAACCAGTGGTATTTTTTCACAGCAACCTGGGATGGTAATCAAATGAAAATTTATGTAAATGGAAAATTAGAGAACTCAAGAAAGTCTAATGCAAAAATAAGAAATTTTAATTCAGATTTATTTATTGGTACTTATGGTGGCGAAAAAGAAAGATATGCTTATAAAGGGATTATTGATGATCTAGCTATTTTTAGTGAAGCATTATCTGCGGATGAAATTAAACAAATTTATGTAGCAACCAAATAAAATACTTGTAACTAAAAAGCTCTTATTCAATAAGAAATAAGAGCTTTTTAGTTTTGTTAATTAAGTTACCCTATCATTTAACCAACAACATCTTTTTTGTTCTCACAAAGTCACCAATCTGCAATCTGTAAATATAAGTTCCACTAGCTAAGTTGCTTGCATCAAAAATCACTTCATACGTTCCGGTAGGTTTGTTTGCATCAACAAGTGTGGCAACTTCTTTGCCTAAAATATCATAAACTTTTAATTGTACTAGTTGAGACGTTGCAGGCAACGTCTCTAACGAACGTATTGAATATTTTATTGTTGTAGTAGGATTAAATGGATTTGGATAATTTTGATAAAGTGCAAATTCGTTCGGAACATTCTCATCTTCAAGATTAGTTACTGGTCCAATATATTTAAGTCTAAACGCATCTGCAACCACCTTCCCTGTTGAATTACTTTTTAATTTAATTTCAACTGTTCCATCATTTGTAAGCTCTATTGTTTTAAGATGATTCCATTGACCACCATTTAGTTTTTGAGTTTTTGTTACTTCATAAGTGTTAGCATTTGTTATAATCTCAAACTTAGTTTCAAACGAATTT